>JAKUCV010006778.1:0-88966 GCA_028386065.3 Turnera subulata | reverse complement strand
TCTCCTTCTCCCCTCGTTGCTGGAAAGCTCCTTCTTGTCTGGGCAAGTGGTTCTGATTATTCTCCAATCTTGTTTGTGTGTGTCAGAGCAGGGAGCGTGATGGGCAGCAATTGGTGGGTTGTGAGTTCCAAGGCGCCTCCTTTTGCAGAGGATAATTCTAGTTTAAGAAGATTCCTAGGTGGCATGTGCCCATTATGTACTTTTCCTTCAAACGTGCTCTGAGAATGTCAGGGGAATAATAGTTTATGTTGGTGGGGTGGAAAGTGCAAGTGGCGACAATTTTTATTTTCCTTTGTACTTTCTGGGTTTCTGCAGAATGCACCGCCTCACGCTGTGGCTGAGGCTGTAAGGGTTCTTTCTCAAATTCTCCCTTTAATTGGTTCCTACTCCTTTTACCAATGGTGAGATGACTTGAGGACTTCCTGGTTCTGGTGAGTGCAATGTGATTCAGTGAAAACTCGGTGATCGAGGGGTGGTTTGAGGTTGCTTGCTGGGTTCTTGTTGAACGACAGCCTCAAGGACAGGCTTACAGGCTCTGTCACAGGCTCACGCTGTGACTGAGGCTGAATCTTCAAATTCTTCAATGAAATCCTCTTGATTTGGCCAAAATGTACCTGAAACCATTAATCATACAGTAAGGGATGTAAATTGGAGGAATATGATGGAATTTTGCATATTAGGCATATAATCATGATGAATTGAGAACGATTTGAGTACAAAATTATGCCTTAAACTATGCATATTTCACATGCATCACTCATATCCACTCTTTGAGAAAGCTTTTGTTTGAGTGTTTTTAAAGTGTTGTTCATACACCTTAAGGGTGGATTGTTCCCTTGTAGCAACTCATAGGAAGAGTGTTTTCTTTCCTTGAGAGAAGTCTTGAAGTGAGGTATCTTCAAGCAAGTAGAGTTTCGTGTGACTCGGGCTCTAGGATTGCATACGGTTTGTTAAGCACCCGGAAGCTTAACCTAGATAGTGAAATCTTCGAGAGAGTCTCTCGGAGGACTGGATTAGCCACACAAGTTGTGTGTGTGAACCAGTATAAAATTCGGTGTGTCCTTCATTCTTTCAATTCCGCATTTCCTGCAAGTTTCTGATTTTGTCCACAAAACGCTATTCACCCCCCCCTCTAGCGTAGGGCACCTATTCTAACAATTGGTAGCAGAGCCTAACTCTCTGAAAGACTTAACCGTTTGGGAGAAACTTTCCATTGCTTCTTCAAGTAATTTTGCAGGACTCTTCTAAGGACAATCAACCACTCGTCCACCACTCTTTGATTGCACCAACTACAGCTACTGGAAGGAGAGGATGAGAATCTTCCTCCAATCCAACAACTATGCTCTTTGGCGAATCATGAAAATCGGAGAGCAAATTCCGACGAAGAAAGTTGGTGAAACCACAGTGCCAAAGACAGAGGAGGAGTATAATGCTGCAGACATTACGATGGTGGAAAACAATGCCAAATCAATCAACATGCTCTATTGTGCAGTCAACCCCGATGATTACCGAAAAATCTCTTGCTGCACAACTGCAAAAGAAATGTGGGATAAGTTGGAGGTCACCTACGAAGGAACCGATCAAGTTCGAGAGGCCAAAATCGACTCCCTCACTGCAGATTACGAACTCTTTCAAATGAAGGCAAACGAGAGAATAGAGGAGATGTTCGAACAATTTTCTAAAATCGTAAATAATCTTCATGCTCTCAAAAAGGTCTACTCCGACAAGGACTTGGTCATAAAAGTCCTTAGATGACTCACTCCTGAATGGTGTTCTAAAGCCGACGCAATCTATGAAAACATCGGGACTTCGAACACAACCATTGACAGTCTTAGAGGTAATCTTCTAACCTATGAAACTACTATTCTTAAACCTTCTTTACAGGAACCAAAGAAGAAGAACATTGCTCTCAAAGTTTCCACCTCCAAGACGCAAGAGCTCTTTGAATTGGACTCTAGCGATGACGATCAAGAACTCGGACTTGTCATCCGTAAATTCCACAAATTCATGAAGAAGGAATTTGAAAAGAAAGGAAGAAAGATGTCTGGTCCACCCAAATGCTATGGGTGTGGAGAGTTTGGGCACATCAAGCCCAAGTGTCCCAAGGCAAAGGAGGGAAAAGAAAAGAAACCCTACAAGAAGCAAAGGGCATACAGTTCTTGGGGAGGTGATTCCGGCGATGAATCATCCGACAACGAAGAAGAAGAGACCGCCAACCTATGTCTCATGGCAAAGGAAGAAGAATCGGAAGAGGTAAGTACCACTTCTCTAAATGAAGATTTTACACGTGAAGAATTGCAAAATGCATATGATGAGCTTTATAGTGAATACATTTTTGTTTCTAAAGTCAATAAGAGTTTAAAGAAACAAATTACAACTTTAGAAAATGATGTTGAAAAGTTGTCTAATGAAAATGTAAAGCTTAAAGAAGAGAATAAATTCAACGGAAAGAAGAGTGCTAATGAACCGGAAAGTTCAATTAAGGAATGTGCATCATGTAAATCACTAAAGGAACAAGTTGGAGAACTTGAGACAAAAACTAAGGAGTGTTCATCATGCATATCTTTAAGGGAACAAGTTGAATAACTTGAAAAAACTTTAAAGAAGTTTAATACCCCTCAAAAGAACCTAAATTCTCTCTTGGGTAATTTACAATCAACCAAACACGGAGTA
Organism: Turnera subulata; assembly: GCA_028386065.3. Lineage (NCBI taxonomy): Eukaryota > Viridiplantae > Streptophyta > Magnoliopsida > Malpighiales > Passifloraceae > Turnera > Turnera subulata. Next base: position 86,293 of record JAKUCV010006778.1, on the reverse strand, counting down.
GGATTCAAAAATGAGCCTAAGAAGAAGAAAATTGAGACTAAGCCTAGGAAACCTAAGGTTCAACCTAAGGAAAACAAGGTGAGTAAAGTGCACAAACATAGGCAACATAGTAACTATTATCAACCTAGATGGATGCACAACCCAAACGTTATTTGCCATTATTGCAATAGAATATGACACATTGCTCCTGTTTGCTTTACTAGGCATAGGCATTGGGCGCAAGAAGAAGATCATTACCGCTATGCTCCTAACACTCAAGGACCCAAGAAGATTTGGGTACCAAAAACTCATTGATTTGCTTTTGTAGGTATGCTTGAAGGCATCAAGTGTACTTTGGTACCTTGATAGCGGATGCTCCAAGCACATGACCGGAGAAGCGTCCAAGTTCTTGCAAATTAAGCCATCAAATGGAGGAAACGTTGTCTTTAGAGACAATAACAAAGGAAAGATCATCGGCATTGGCTCGGTTGGTAAAAATGAATCTTCCTCCATTGATAATGTTTTACTTGTTAAAGGTCTTAAACACAATCTCTTGAGCATAAGTCAATTATGTGACAAGGAAAATCGTGTGATTTTTGATTCCAAGTCATGCACCGTAGAACGTCTTAGTGATAATAAGATCATTCTACATGGTGATAGAATTGACAACATTTATATGGTTAACTTGGAAGAGTCTTCATCAAAGTTTTCAAAATGTCTAATGAGCAAAGAAGATGATATGTGGTTATGGCATCGTAGAATAGCTCATGTTAATATGAAGATGTTGAACAAATTGGTGACTCAAGACTTAGTGGTTGGTATTCCAAAGATTAAATTTGAGAAGGATTCTATACGTGATGCATGTCAAAAGGGGAAGCAAGTGAGAGGCTCGTTCAATTCCAAAAACATTGTATCAACATCTAGACCGCTTCAACTTCTGCACATGGAACTCTTTGGTCCCTCACAAACTAAAAGTTTTAGAGGCAACTATTATGCCTTTGTAATTGTTGATGATTACACTAGATACACTTGGACTTTATTTCTTACTCACAAAAGTGAAGCATTTAATGTTTTCAAGAGTTTTCTTAAGAAAGTTCAAAATGAAAAAGATTGTTTAATTGCTTGCATTAGGAGTGATCATGGAGGTGAATTCGAAAACAATCAATTTTCAATTTTTTGTGATAAACATGGCATTGATCATGATTTCTCAGCCCCTCGGACACCACAACAAAATGGCGTTGTTGAACGCAACAATTGGTGTCTTGAGGAAATGGCAAGAACAATGCTCAATGAGGCTAAAATTCCCAAGTATTTCTGGGCTGATGCAGTGAGTACGGCTTGCTATGTGTTAAACCGAGCAATCATTAGGCCCATACTCATGAAAATGCCCTATGACTTATAGAAGGGAAGAAAGCCTAACATTTCTCATTTACGAGTCTTTGGATGCAAATGTTTCGTTCATAATAATGGGAAAGACAATTTGGAAAATTTGACACAAAATCTGATGAAGGCATCTTTCTCGGTTATTCATTGCGCAACAAAGCGTATAGAGTCTTCAATAAACGTACCTTAAGTGTTGAGGAGTCCCCTCATGTTGTGTTTGCAGAAAATGATACTCGCTTGGCGAGAAAGGATTTCTGTGATGATCTTGTAGGTACACTTGAGAAGATGTCATTGGATGATAAGGAAGAAGAAGAACAAAGCAACCTACCAAAAGTAGGATACACCCCTGTGGAGGCAAGCTCTCAACAAGAAGCAGCTAACCCGGAGGAGAACACTCAAGACACAACGGTTGATATCAACCAAGAATTACCTAGAGAATGGCGAGAGTCTAAAGACCATCCTCTTGACACGGTAATAGGTGATATCAACCGCGGGGTAAGTACTCGTAATTCTCTTTGAAACACTGTAGGTCATATGGCATTTGTTTCACAAATTGAGCCTACAACCGTTTCTGAAGCAATTAATGATGAGCATTGGACTTGGCTATGTAAGAAGAGCTAAATCAATTCAAACGTAATGATGTTTGGAAAGGTTAAGCAACTTTTTGGGTCCTCGGGTTTTGCGTTTGTCCCTTTTCTATACCCGCGAGTTTTCCTGTCCCTTTTAGGTACCCCGGGTTTAAGATTTTGGCCCTTTTCTATACCTCGGGCAGCCCGGCCGATGACGTGGCCAGTTGCCCGGGCATTGCTGACACGTGTCACTCTCCCATTGGACCACGTCGGCAAAAAGTGGGGCCCACCTTATCCGACAAATTTTTATTATCCGAAAAATCAAAAATTCTTTTTCCAATTTTAAAAATCCCTTACCGGCTGGTTGGCCCGATTTTACGCCGGTTGGTTAGCCCGTGTCTGAATTAAAATAAAACCCAACCCAATTAATTTAACTCCTAATTTTATTTTCGTCATTTTCTTTTATTTGTAACTTTTATTTTTCCTTTTTCTCTTTTTTTCCCCTCTTCTTCTTCCTTCCCGAACCCACGCTTCCCCTTTTTTTCTTCTCTTCCTTCCTCTCCTCTCCTCTCCACGCGACACCCACACCGCCGAGAAAATCGCAGCCTTGATCTTCCCCTTCACTGCAACCCCTGCCCTTCCCAAACCTCTCCATCTCTCCACGCAAGCTCCTCCACTCCCCAGTGGCAACAAGACCCACCATAGGTGGGGCAAGAAATGGGACAGGGGCTCGTATGACTTGTCCTCGACCGCGACAGGGGCAATGGTGGCATTGTTGTTGTAGTTGCTTTAGTTCTTGTTGCTGTTGGTGTTGTCGTCTGTGATGAGGATCTGGAGGGAAGGGGCGTGGCTGAGTTCCTGGAGGAACTGGCGGTAGTGGCCGTAGGGGGCGGCAGAGACGGCGAGGTTGAGGATGGAGGGCTCAGCATTTAGGGAGAGGTTGGTGAGGAGAAAATGCTCAGCATGGACGGACTGGTGGAGGGGTAGGCCGGGGAACTCGAGGTTGCTGCCGAAGAAGATGCGATAGGAGGAGCCGAGACCAACGACGCCGATGTGGTGGTTGGAGATGGGAGGGAGGGCGGGCGAGGGTCTGGGCGGATTTGACGAGGGTCAGGAGGAGCTGGAGGATGGTGAGCCCCGATTGGAATGCCATGGATTGCGCTTCAGATGATTCGAATACGAATCTAGGTCGGGCCGGTCGCTTCATATGTCGCAGAACGATGAGATCCGAGGAGTTGTGCACCAGACGGTCTGCGTCATCTCACCGGCGAACCACAAGTCACCGCGACGGGGCTGCGCGAAGACCCGCTCCACTGCCACTTCCACATCCGGCAGAGGTAGCACCGCGGCTGTTCGCATACAACTTCGTCGGAGGGCAGCACTGCGATAGAAAAACGAATACATAAAAAAAACATATTTGTTTGTTATTTGTATTTTTCCATTTATATAAAAATACATATTTTTTAAAGAAGCATCTAAAAATATTTTAAATAGAAAAACAAATTGATTGGAGTGAGATTTCCATGATATTTTTAAAGAAAAAGAAATATAAGCTAATGGATAATTTTTTTAGAATATGTTTTTTGACGAAATTTTTTTAGAATATGTTAATCCATAATTTCAGATGAAGAAAAGAGATAAAAAAAGAAAAGGATAGAAATAAAACCAGGAATTAAATTAATTGGGTTGGGTTTTATTTTAATTCAGACCCGGGCTAACCAACCGGCATAAAATCGGGCCAACCAGCCGGTAAAGATTTTTGAAATTGGAAAAAGAATTTTTGATTTTTCGGAAAATAAAAATCTGTGGGATAAGGTGGGCCCCACTTTTTTTGCCGACGTGGTCCAATGGGAGAGTGACACGTGTCAGCACTGCCCGGGCAACTGGCCACGTCATCGGCCGGGCTGCCCAAGGTATAGAAAAGGGCCAAAATCTTAAACCCAGGGTACCTAAAAGGGACAGGAAAACTCGCGGGTATAGAAAGAGGACAAACGCAAAACCCTAGGACCCAAAAAGGTGCTTATCCCATGTTTGGAAATTGGTTCCATGGCCCATTGATCATACAATAATTGGCACGAAATGGGTGTTTAGAAATAAACTAGATGAAAATGGCATAATAACTAGAAACAAAGCTAGGTTTGTAGCAAAAGGTTACAATCAAGAAGAGGGAATTGATTTTGAAGAAACATATGCACCTATTGCACGCTTAGAAGCTATTCTCCTATTGCTTGCATTTGCATCATCAATGAACTTTAAACTGTATCAAATGGATGTCAAAATTGCATTTCCAAATGGCTTCATTCAAGAAGAAGTGTATGTTAATCAACCCCAGGCTTTGAAGATCATGCATTTCCTGACCATGTTTTCAAACTTAAGAAAGCATTCTACGGTCTTAAGCATGCTCCTAGAGCTTGGTATGAACGCTTGAGCAAATTTCTTTTGGACAATGGGTTCAAAAGGGGGAAGGTTGATACTACACTGTTTATTAAAAGTAAAAACAATGACATCCTCTTAGTACAAATTTATGTAGATGACATAATTTTCGGTGCTACTAACATGTCCTTATGTAAGGAATTCTCTGCTATGATGATCAGCGAATTTGAGATGTCCATGATGGGAGAATTGACCTTCTTTTTGGGCCTACAAGTAAAACAAATGAAGGAAGTCACATTCATCTCACAATCAAAGTATTACAAGGAATTGCTTAAGCGCTTTGAAATGGGTGGATCAAAGGAAATGGCCACACCAATGAGCACTTCCGAACATCTAGACAAGGATGAGAAAGGCAAGGAAGTTGAGGTCAAAAAGTATCGAGGTATGATCGGATCCCTTCTCTACTTAACTGCAAGTAGGCCAGACATTATGTTTAGTGTTTACTTATGTGCTAGGTATCAATCATGTCCTAAAGAGTCTCATCTTAAGGCAATTAAAAGAATTATGAAATACCTAATAGGCATAATTAATGTTGGACTATGGTATCCTAAAGGTTCTACACTTCAACTCATAGGCTATTCCGACTCAGACTTTGCCGGATGCAAACTAGATCGTAAAAGTACTAGTGGAACTTGTCACTTACTTGGCAGCTCATTAGTTTCTTGATTTAGTAAAAAACCAGCTAGTGTAGCCTTATCCACCACCGAGGCAGAATTCATTGCAGCTGGTAGTTGTTGTACTCAAATCATTTGGATGAAACAACAACTTGAGGATTTTGGTCTTAACATTAATCACATTCCTCTTAGGTGTGACAATACTAGTGCCATAAGTCTAACTAAGAATCCAATCTTACATTCAAGGACTAAACATATTGACATTAGACATCACTTTATTAGAGATCATGTTCTCAAGGGAGACATAGCTATTGAATTTGTGGACACAAAATTTCAACTAGCCGATATTTTCATAAAACCTTTAGAGAAAGAGTCATTCTTCCGAATTCGAAATGAAATAGGAATACTTGACTCAACATTGATCTAATTTATGCATTTTTGCATGGTTTTATCACATTCATTCACTACTGACTTGAGCATCGGAGTGTTTTCTTAGTTATTTTGCAGGTACCCCTCATTTAGGCAAAAAGACAGGGGGAACAAGAGTGCCGAGACTATCCAACATCGATGTTGCTCCTATGAACATCGATGTTTGTCCGTTACCATTCAAAAAAATAGCCGTTGGAGCCTAATTTTAGCACTCCAACAGCTCTATTTCGGGCTCCCCTATATAAGTGATGCTTCCTTCTCTCATTTACATACTCACTACTGTTCATTCATTTTCTAAACTCTTCTCTCCTATGTTATCTTTCATGTCTCTTCAATTTCAATAAAGAATTTGCCATTGCTATTTTCTTTTTGCTAATGCCAAAAAGGGGAAGATAAGAAGAAGCATATGCACAAAGAAATAATATGCACCAAGTTAGGGGGAATCATAGTTTGAAAAACATAGGGGGATTAACCTCACTTATGAATTCATAAAACTTGTCATATACTCCTATTTGTTTGTCAATATCAAAAAGGGGGAAATTGTTAGAACTCATGCCTCCTTGTCTCATTTCAGGGTTTTGATATTGACAAACCAAGCATGACTCATTTGATGACAACCTTAAAGCAAAAAGAAATCAATCAAGAGCAAAGGTATAAAGAGAAAAGAGCACAAGAATTGAAGTAACAAGCAAGAAGAGTTAGGAACACAAAATGTATAAGGGTAAAACACTCAATTCCTCTAAGACATTGGCTCAAAACAAAATCAATTTTACTCATGCATTCAATAGCTTCCTTTCAATCATCAAAATCCTTTTCGAGCAATGAACATCGATATTCTGGTTTTAGACATCGATGTTCATGCCTTCATACAATCTTTCAAAACAGACAGTAGCTCAGAACATCGATGTTGGCATCCCAAACATCGATGTTCTCATGACCGTTGCACTTGAAAAATGTTTTGCAACAGCACAACATCGATGTTAAAATTTAAGACATCGATGTTCCATCAATTGATGTCTTTAAATTGATTTTCGCCGAACCAAATGAACATCGATGTTCTTCAAGTAAACATCGATGTTCCCATGATGATGCTATCAAAATGATTTCACAGAACCAAATGAACATCGATGTTCTTCAAGTAAACATCGATGTTTGCATGATCATCAGCTTTAAAATGATTTTGCCGAACCAAATAAACATCGATGTTCAAGTGACCGTTGGACTCAATAATTCATATTTACTGGCAAAACATCGATGTTCCCTTTGGTAAACATCGATGTTCTCATGACCAACTCCAATAATTCAAATTTACTGGCCAAACATCGATGTTCTAAGTTTAAACATCGATGTTGTGTAGTTGTGAGCAGACACCTTTTTCAACTCCCCATGTTATTTTGTCTAAAGGTGTTTTGGATTGATTCCATAACGATTATACTTGTTTTGAGACATATAAATAGTGGATTTACATCTCTGTTTAATAACAATCAACTCTCTACATTTTAAGCATCAATTGTCATACATTGCAATTTTTATGTGCCAATTTCCTTGAGAATTGAGAGTTGCCTTTATAGAGCTTTGCATGTTACTCATATCCACTCTTTGAGAGAGCTTTTGTTTGAGTGTTTTTAAAGTGTTGTTCATACACCTTAAGGGAGGATTGTTCCCTTGTAGCAACTCATAAGAAGAGTGTTTTCTTTCCTTGAGAGAAGTCTTGAAGTGAGGTATCTTCAAGCAAGTAGAGTTTCGTGTGACTCGGGCTCTAGGATTGTATACGGTTTGTTAAGCACCCGGAAGCTTAACCTAAATAGTGAAATCTTCGAGAGAGTCTCTCGGAGGACTGGATTAGCCACACAAGTTGTGTCTGTGAACTAGTATAAAATTCGGTGTGTCCTTCATTCTGTCAATTCCGCAATTATTTCCTGCAAGTTTTTGATTTTGTCTATAAAACGCTATTCACCCCCCCTAGCGTAGGGCACCTATTCTAACAGGTTCTACCCTTGTTCTAGAACTTCTGCAAATTTATGGGTGTATGATCGATGGGTAAATTCGATGCTCAGTTTATCTTCCTTCTTCCTATTTATAGGCACGACTCCTCCTCTTCTTTTTTCTCCCCCTTACTGGAAGGTATCAGAGTTGGGCATGTTGGATTTCAGTTTGCTCATCATGTTCATCAGGATAAGGTGCCATGAGAAGCATGTTGATAGGTTGAATTTTGACGGGCAATAGATTTAGAAGACTTTTGGAGAAGAAAATAATTCTTTAAGTGGAATATTCTCTACCTGAAATAACTATTGCCTCTCTTCCTTTCAAAAAGTCTTCTGAAATGCTCAGGATATGATTGCTGGGTTAAAAATTCTGCAAGTGGCGAAGTTTTACAAGTGGCAGATTTTTATATTCTTTCTTCACTTTTCTGGCTTTCTGTAGATTCCACAGGCTGAGCCTGTGGTGGGCCTGTTTACAATCCTTCTTGACTCTTTCTTGCAATCGATTCCAGCTTCTCTTGTGATTGGTGTGGTGACATGGAGGCTTTATGGATCAGAGCAAAGATAGTGAAATCCAATGGATATCTTGTGACTGCAGAGGGATTCGCGGCCTTTTATTGATTCTGCAATGAACAACAGGCTCTCGAAATCCCGAAACAGGCTCAGGCTGTGGCAGAGGCTGTTCCTTCCAATTCTTTAGTAAAATCCTCCAGAGTTCTTCAAAATGTACCTGGAATCACTATTCACACAGTAAGGGATGGAACTTAAAGGAATATGATGAAATAGTGCAAAGGAAGACATATGATCCTGATGGAATGAGAGCAATATATATCTAAAATCATGCCTAAAACTATGCATATTTCATGTGCATCAGCCCACTCACCACCTTCTTCTTAACCATCATCCACATCTTTGGAGTTGCCACCCGAATTTCATTATTGGGCTAAATTCGGGGAAAACCTTCCTTACGTAACCGACGACTCCTTAAGGCAACCGATAAGCGAACCAAAGATGTGGACCCAGGGGTTTGTCATAGATGGGAAGGTTTGAGGCACCCATCCATGTTGGGGCAAGATCATGTGCAATTAAAGATCAACACATGCTATGTACACACAAACAAATAACAAAAATCAAAACGAAAACAAATAAAGATTGAGCTTGCATTTCCACCACTAGCAACTGCCTACGTACCCTATGATAATGGGTTCAAAGCTCACGTAGTTCTTGGAAGCATCACATACAATCACATCAGCAGCATCATCACGTCACAGTAGTAATCAATCGAGAAAATTAGAACAATTTACCTCTTGAAGCCGTCCTCTTGCTCCTACTTGCTTACCACTCCTAAGCAGAATTTTGACAGAACTTCCCAGGTAGAAGGAGGCCGAACTGGTCTCTGATGTCAACAGCAAACTTGTAGAGCTACTTCCTAGCTTTCTAGGGACTCTGTAGCAATTTGACACTTACAATTTCAGATATGATGCCGTTTCTGAGACTGCCTGCACAGGATTGCTCTACTCGGGTTCCTCCTCTTCTTCTCCACAAACTTGCTCCATTCCGCCACCACCTTCTTCTTCTCTTTCTCTTCTCCAGTTGCTACTCTACTGCTACTCCACCTCACGAAAATCCTCTAGAAATTCAACCCTAGAAAGGGTTCTTAAGCTTGGAAATAGAGAATTGTTCCAAGCACCTACCTTATGTGTGTATAGAGGGGGAAGAGAGAAAATTGTGGAGTTTTGAGGGTGAATGGGGGTCCTATTTATTGTGTTTGTGGGGTTTGGACGTGATGTTGATCCAAGGGTTGGGATTGAATCCCTAGATCCGACGGTAGATACCAGAAATCAAGAGAACAGTAAAAAATTGAAAACTGCCAAAACTGGGAGCGATGCCCTCCAAGCACAGACGATCATCTCACGATGTCTGACAAGTGCTGGCGGTCATCCTTCAAAGCCCGCCAGCTGCCGGCAGTCATGTTGCCATGTCTGCCGACACCTGTTTCCAAAATTGTTCTTTCCTTCCCAGTTTTGATCCTCATAGTTCCAGTCCTACTTGATTCCCACGCCCTTCCTAATCAGTATTTTACCTGTTTTCAGCTCCAGGGATCCTCCTAACTTGTAGCATACCCACTCCCTTCTTCCTATTTCGGTTTTCCTCCTCACTCCACTCTACATTCCATAAACACCAAAAACACATAAGGCAATTAATTAACCCGATTTTTGGCCAAAAATCTAGGTTAATTGGCAGCTAAGTCCAGGGTTTTTGATGGGCTAAAAATGTTGGAGGGTCCATATTTAATTAGTCCAGGCTCTTATTCATTTAAATACCCAAAATAATCTCAAATGGGTCAAAAATAAATAATAGGCCTAAAACAATTAAATACCCACATTTTATTAATTCCATTCCTTCAAATACATTAAATCCAGAATTAAATCATCCCAATAATTCTAAGTTAAATGTATCAAAAATTTGAAATTAATAAATGCTAATACTCTATTAAATTGCAAACATATTTCATTTAAGGATCGAATCATCTCATCAATCCATAAACAATAATATATTCATAACTTAGTACAATATTAGTGGGTCGAATTTGGTGTGTTCGTAGAGACCCCTCGTTGGTTAGTCTTTAGGAACTGAAGACAAAACAACAACAAACAGAATACTCAAATTTGACGGAGTAGGATGCTGATGCTGATGCTGACATATATGTGCCACGAGTCGGGAATCATCTCATCCCAGGTTTTCAAGAATTTTTCTTCCTCCTTAGGGGTCTCGGTGTGTGGTTTCGTTGGCAAAGAATCCTCTCATCTAAGCTAACTAGGGATTTTATTGTCCTCCCATGGGCACTCAGATTTGTTTGGAGGCCGTCAACAAAAAATCTTCTCCTCTTGGCTGACTAGGGATACTATCATCCTCCCATGGGGTACTCAGTATTTGGTTCGGGATTTTATCGTCCTCCCATAGGGACTCGGTGTTGGCTCAAGATTTTATCGTCCTCCCATGGGGACTCGGGTTTGGGTTGTCCACAAAAAATCCTCTCATCTCGGTTAACTAGGGAAACGTCTCCTCCCGCTGGGGGTGATTTCGGGATTACCTAGCTTCTTGGAATTTTGTCGTCCTTCCTAGGGAACTCGAGTTTTCTCTCATTTTACGGATTGTTGGGAATCATCTCATCCCTCTCTTGGCATCATATACCTTCTCATCAGCCAACAGCAATTCTCGGGGCATTACATACCCCTTGGGGTAGCATGCCCCAAGTAAATCTCACTGACACGTGGGGTAGCATGCCCAGGGAAATCAATACGTGGGGTAGCATGCCCTGGAGAAATCGACTTAAAACATATGGGCATTTGTGCCCTTGATGTGACCAATTTCGAAGACTCGGGCAGCTATGCCCCCCACTTGAACCAATCTAGGAATTCCGGCAGCTATGTCTTTATTGCAATAAAAAACTTGGGCAGCTATGCCCTTCATATGATCGGTTTAAAAAAAACTCGGGCAACTATGCCAACCATGCAATCATGAACTTGGGCAGCTATGCCCATCATGTGTTTCAAGGACTTGGGCAGCTATGCCCCTAATGTACTTAAATGAAAAATTTGGGCAGCTACGCCCTTCTCAATGATACGGGTAGCTATGCCCAAGGCGTGATTAACTTCAAAAAATGTGGGTAGTTATGCCCTTCTCAACTTCAAAAATTAGGACAACTATGCCCCTCATGTTCAAAAATTCAGACAGCTATGCCCTTTGTTTAACTTTCAAAAATTAGGGCATCTATGCCCCTTATTAAAGTTCAAAAACCAAGACAGCTATGCCCTTTGTGCATTCTTTCCAAAAAGCATGGCAGTTATGCCCTTAGGATCAAACATCAACTTTAGTGGGGTAACATGCCCCAAGCGTCTTAAAAAAAACTTGGGCCTTGCATCTCCTTCTATGAGAATGCCCATGGCGACACCACACCAACTTTCTAAAAAATCTGGGCCTTACATCTCCTTTCGTGAGAATGCCCAAAACTCATCTTGACTTATCACCAAAAGTTGGGTCTTACATCTCATTGATTGCTCAAGACATACGTCAACTTTATTAAAAAAACTGGGCCTTACATCTCCCTGAGAATGCCCAATCCTCATCAACTCTTCTATTCCTAAGGCTCCACGCCCAATCAACATGCAACGAGTCAGAGGATGTCCGGCTCCTTATGTATAACACCTACTTCTCAGGTGTGGGCATGGCATGCCCGTTGGTCTACTATCCACGTTGTCTAAATAACTCATGCCATGCCCCTCCGGCTATCAACTCTAGGATATGTAGGTCAACATAGGATGAAGAACTCTTGATATTGTCCCCTTTATTTTTCAAACAATTCTACCTTGTCCAAGGAATCCAAGTCTTATGTCTAAGCAATGCATGATCATGTTTCTAAAATGCATGGAGATGCCACTACCTTCTACATGTTTTTTTTCTTTCCCAAATGCAAGTGCTTTCCATTTCTAGATGATGCAAGTGTCTTCTACATGAGATTTTCGTATGCAAAATGCCCCTAGTATGATTCATGGACTTTTGAAAACCATTCGAGCCAAAGGTGGAAGTCAGGCAACTTTGAAAAAAATGAGTCATCCCATCAAAACACAAAAGCTTCTCGTTAAAGGCTCCTAATGACCATGAATGTGTTTCATATCCAACGAGGACCCCATGAGTGATCATAAGAGGTTAGAGAGAACTTAAATCAAGACAGTCAACAAAGACTCTTTAGAATTTATAAAACATTTTAGAAGAAAACCCAAAAGAGAGAAATCCCATATGCAAGTACAAATTGATGTCATGAAAATCTTTGAAAAAGAAATCCCTTAGGCAAATTTCAGGTCCCAACTCCACTACTGTGTATAGATACTCTCAAAAGGATCAATATGTCTTTCATAAAAGGTTGTAATGAGGCCATGTATAAAGGTTTATCAAAGAGAGGGTAGTGAGGGATTCAAAGTTCAAGATCACGCTTTAGGAAGGATGAGCTTCTACCAAGAAAACCAGAGTATTCAACATGCACTTTTTGATTGACATCCAAACTTGAGTTGATTATGTCCCTTCCTTCAAAAATGGTTGCTTGTGCATGCATTTGTTTCTTTTTCTTCCTTTTTTCGGACTACCCAAAATCAATTTTGGGGGCTTCAACGATTTGTCCTATGAACGTATTTAAGGACCTTCGGTGATCGACTTTGACAATTCCTCCTTGTGTGCACTTTGACATTTTATACCATACTTGAAGCACTTCGTTGGATAGACCGTCTTGGATGTGTAAAAATTGGAGTACATGTGCATTTATCATAGAAAAATTCTTTGACAAAAGCTCGCGGTGAGATTATCCCAACGGAGTTTGAAAAGGGTATGATTCATGAGAGAAAGATAGAAGATAGCCGTAGAGAGGTCTCAAAGAATCAAAGGTGGGTTGATGTGGGTAATCAAAGAAAAGTCGGCTATCACGTCAAAGGCTCAAGGAGGGTTTATCAAGAGATAATGCTACCGGGTAGGCTTTTTTTTCGGCTTGTGGGCTTGAGAAAAGAGGGCCTAAATCATATCCTTTATCGAGCGTCCATATAAAAATTCGCTTTGAAAAGACCCGGAGACCTGTTCTAGAACATAGATGTTGACGTCAAGATTTTTCCAAAAGACATGCATAGGGTGTTCGAAAAAAAATGTTGGGTCAAATGATATCAAGAAAATTTCGAAATTCTAAGAACCGTCATTGGTCATATATCAACAATGTCCTCCTTGATCATAGCAATTGGCGGGTTTTGAAAGGAATCGACAAGGAAAATTGATTCTCACTCATGGTTTCCTAAAGGTAGGATCTTCAATTAATTCTATTCATGGCCATCCAGATCGTAATATACGAGTTTCATTTTTGTTTTTATGTTCTCAAAAACAAGAATGAAAAAACTTCATAATGGAATCAACTTGCAAAACATATTTTTCCTCATTTGAAAATAATTTTTCCTTTGCTTATTCCCAAAAAGATGAAAATTTTTCTTAAACAAAACGACACACTTCGGCTTGAATTCTCTTTGAAAAACATGCGATGCAATGCTTGATGTATGCAAGTCGTGGGTTCACTTAGACAAGGTAGATTAATCAATCATCCATAGCTACTAAGGTGACAATACCAAAAATTCATCATCGACCTACATATGTCCATTCTTATGTCCCTAGGGTTCTTAGCTATCCTCGTCAATTCATCCTCGACTCATATGTTCATGTTGACCTCCTAGACTCTTTTGTGGTTTTTTGGGTTTTATCGAAACAAAAAAAAAACTCTATCTATACACATACAAATCCACAACAATCACACAATATGCACGTACCACGTATTGATTCAATATGCATGAGATGCTCAAGGTATGCAGCTGGTTGGGGGCCGAAAGACCGTCGCTGAGGGATAGCTTGGCCTACTCACATGTGACGTAGGACGTCACGTGAGGTCGCTGGCCTATTAACCCCTGTCATTGCTAAACGACAAGAAATGGGTTCACTCTGGCCGATAACCCCGTAGGACGGTAGGTACCTAACCAGGATCCCCTCACCCTCTTATGGTAGAAGCTTCACAACATAATACATGAATGCAAGCCACGTACATGAACAAAAAAAAGGCATACATTAATCAATGATAGCACATAATCTCTTAAACCCTCTATGTCCCTAGCGGAGTCGCCAATTGTGAGTACCCGACCCAAAATTCATTGGGCCAACCCAAAATTCGGGGAAAACTTTCCTTATGCAACCGATGACTCCTTAAGGCAACCGATAAGCGAACCAAAGATGTGAACTCGCGGGTTTGTCATAGATGGGAAAGTGTGAGGCACCCATCTGTGTTGGACCGAGATCATGTGCAATTAAAGATCAACACATGCTATGCACAGACAAACAAATAACAAAAACAAACGAAAACAAAACAGAAAATAGATAAAGATTGTGCTTGCATTTCCACAACTAGAAACTGCCTACATACCCCCTTATAATGGGTTCAAAGCTCACTTAGTTCTTAAATGCATCACATACAATCACATCAATAGCATCATCACGTGGCATCGGCAATCAACCAAGAAAATTAGAACGATTTACCTCTTGAAGCCCTCCTCTTGCTCCTACTTGCTTACCATTCCTAAGCAGAATTTTGACTGAACTTTACCAGGTAATTCAAGGTAGAAGGAAGCCAAACAGGTCTCTGATGTCAACAAAAAACTTGTAGAGCCACTTCTTAGCTTTTCAGAGACTCTAAGAACGTAGCAATCCGACACCCACAACTCCAGACATGATGCCTTTTCTGAGACTGCCTGCACGGAATTGCTCTACTGGGGTTCCTTGTCTTCTTCTCCACAAACTTGCTCCAATCTGCCTCCTCCTTCTTCTTCTCTTGCTGCTACTCCTCCTCACGAAAATTCTCCAGAAATTCAACCCTAGAAAGGGTTCCTAAGCTTGGAATTAGAGAATTATTCCAAGCACCTAGGTTATGTGTGTATAGAAGGGGAAGAGAGAAAATTGGGGAGTTTTGAGGGTGAATGGGGGTCCTATTTATGGTGTTTAGGGGCACTAGATGTGGTGATGATCCAAGGGTCAGGATTGAATCACTTCATCCAACAGTAAATATCCGAAAACAAGAGAACAAGAAATAATCGAAAAACTATCAAAACTGGGAGCGATGCCCGCCAAGCACTGGCGGTCATTCTTCCAACCCCGCCAGGTGCTAGCGGTCATGTCGCCAAGTCAGCCGGCACCTACTTCCAAAATTGTTCTTTCCTTCACAGTTTTGATCCTCATAATTCCGGTCCTGCTTGATTCCCATGCCCTTCCTAATCAGTATTTTACCTGTTTTCAGCTCCAGAGATCCTCCTAACTTGTAGCCTACCCACTCCCTTCTTCCTATTTTGGTTTTCCTCCTCCTCACTCCACTCTACAACCCATAAACACCCAAAACACATAAGGCAATTAATTAGCCCGATTTTTGGACGAAAATCTGGATTAATTGGTAGCTAAGTCTAGGATTTTTTATGGGCTAAAAATGCTAGAGGGTCCATATTTAATTGGTCCAGGCTCTTATTCATTTAAATACCCAAAATCATCTCGAATGGGTCAAAAATAAATAATAGGCCTAAAATAATTAAATACCCACATTTTATTAAATCCAAACCTTCGAATACATTAAACCCAGAATTAAATCATCTCAATAATTCTAAGTTAAATGTATCAAAAATTCAAAATTAGTAAAATATTAGTACTCTATTAAATTGTAAACTTATTTCATCTAAGGATCGAATCATCTCATCAATTCATAAACAATAATATATTCATAATTTAATACAATATTAGTGGGTCAAATTTGCGGTGTTCACAATAATCATTTGTCACGATTTTCTAAGCCTTTCTCTGATTTTATTGCATATAGAGTCCCATAAATACTTTTGAATGAGATCGCTATCAAGAACTCTACGAGTCCTTGTTTACTGTTTTCTTTGTTTTCAATAGAAAAAAAAATAAAATCTCCTACAACCACACCTCCAAACCTAGCTTTCATTGTCTTTGATTATAACTTAGGCATGTAATTAGGAGCATATAGCCATTCTTATGGGAGTAAAGGAGAAATTCTCATCGTGAATTTTTATTAAGGCAAAACTTGGCAAGTGTACATCAGAGTCAGTCAAGAAAACTGATGTTCAAAGAAAATTACAACCCAAAAGGAGAAATTCTATGCAAGGCTATTGTAAGCAGTATTATAATTTGACATTGTTTTGGGTCACTAGTGACCTTCTTATGTATACACTCTTTACTCTTCTTTTGCGATCCAACCCGTAATGCGATTGGTTTGATAATTTTGCCTTTTTATTTCTGAAGCACTGTCGCATCTTGTCCAACCATCTAATGTTCATTTGCTTATTTCTTCTTTTTTCTGATTTTTTCTGAATATAATAATTTGTTTTTTTTCCTCCACTTTATTGATTTTGTATTTTTTTTTGTCTTTGTTTACTTTCACTCTTGTTTTTTTGCTCGATCACATTGTTCGTTTTATATCTGGTGGGTCGTTATGGTATTGACACACATCCTATGGGGCTCGCAGGCTACCTATGTCTTATTATTCTTACATTTTCTTTTTTTTTCTCAATAGTTAATTTCTAATAATACCCTTATTTTATTATTTAATTTCGTCACCATCCGGCGGATGTGCCACCTGCAAATCATCAAAAATACAACACCAATTGACATTAACATGAACCCACAACCGTCATCCACTGAAATTAGAAAACACGCACATCCACTACTTAACTCAATCCACTTCCTGCAGCTTCCTGCCACAAACAACAGAAACACAAATCCAACCATAAGATTCAATCCAGTAATGTGAGATCAAACAAGGTCACAGACAACACGCTTGTGTTCGATCGTGATGCTGCACCTGTTGACGCGACTAGTCAAGCCCACTATACTCTTCAATATGCTGTTTCAGTTTGGAGATCACACACCACCTTTGACGCCATTAATACGGAGCTAGTTCGTAATCCTGTCCCTGTGGGTTGGCGTCCACCGTCACCCGGATGCTTTAAAGCTAATACCGATGGAGCGGTTGATTACACTCGCAGGCGAGCTGGTGCTGGAGGCGTAATTAGGAACTCTTCAGGCCACTGGATAACAGGCTTTGTACATGGCTTTGAGAGTTAGCAATCCTTTCATGGCTGAACTATGGGCAGTGTATGACTTGCTCTGCACTGCTTGGAACTGCGGCATTCAATCTCTTCAAGTCGAGACTGACTGCAACGATGTTGTCCTCCTCCTCACACAAAGAGCACCAAGTCGGTATGAGCGTTTACCCCTGATGGACTGCATCCGGGACCTTTTACAAAGAGACTGGAGCATATCCATTGTGCATGTCTTCCGCGAAGCGAATTTTGCAGCAGAGCACCTGGCGAAGCTTGCTCTGTCCATTGGAGAGGAGTTTCGCAGCCTTGACGTGTGCCCAGAATCTTGTAT
The DNA here is from genome assembly GCA_028386065.3 of Turnera subulata. Classification (NCBI taxonomy): domain Eukaryota; kingdom Viridiplantae; phylum Streptophyta; class Magnoliopsida; order Malpighiales; family Passifloraceae; genus Turnera; species Turnera subulata. The sequence continues at coordinate 68,893 of JAKUCV010006778.1, read as the reverse complement.
GCCTTACATTGTCGACGATTGTAGGGGGGTCACCTCCCCACGTGATGTACTGATCTAAGTTCAATGAAATGCATTTTTCCACCAAAAAAAAAAACAAGGTCACAGACAATTGAAACCCATTTGGATATGCAAGAATAAACAAGCCCACAAACACCACCAAACCAACCCCAACAACTAAACACACACACAAACCCGATTCCACCATCAATCTAACAACACAAAAGTTTATTAACATGTTTACAATCAAATGGGGTGTATGGAAAAAAAATTGAGGAGAAAAAAAAGGGAGACAAACAAATGGTGACCGTGGCGGAGAAACTGAGCTACTTCGAAAAATGGAATAATTCCTAACCAGAGATTGTTGGACTCAGGGGGTTCATCATAGATATGTAGGCAGCCCTTTCCGTGCTTTGGGCAAAATTGTATGCAGATTTAATTAAAAATTTTAAGTCAGTAATTAAATAACAAAAAAAAAATATAAATTTAAGTAGAGGGATTGGAGTTGAGTGTCAAGCATTGGAGACCACATACCCCTATGACCTGTTTTAAAGCCCATGTATTCTAGAGAAATAAGATGGAAGGAGAAAGGAGAATCATGGCATCACAATAGCGTGAATCATCATCAAGGTCACATAATTGGCAAAAAATTAAAAGGACTCTTCTCCTAAGTTCCACGGAACTTGGGCCTGTAAACCAAGTTGCAAATCCTCCAGCTTTTTAGTTTTATGGACCCTTCTCATAAGTTCCACCACAAGTTTTATCTGACATACCCCAATGAACTCTAGTTAGTCCCCAAATTACTTAATTCATCCAAAACTTTTCACTTTTCTCATTTTCCACCTAGGAAACACATTTTTAGATTTTTAATTGAATAAATCACAAAATCTGGTGCAATGTGGGCCTAAATTTAGTGGCATGTTGGGGTAATTATGTTTGAACTTCCTATAAATTAATTTAATGGGTTTATAAGCCTAATTAAAATCCAAAGTGACTAATCAACCATTGGGCTCCAAAAATGCAATTAAAACCCATTAAACTTCACTTAATAAAAACAAAGTCTATAAAAAAAAAAACAGTCCAAAGTCGACTGCTAACATGGAGGAGCAGATGCTATATTGGATCCTACAACACAACACCGCCACGGTACACCACCTACAAGGTAGGCAAAGAAACCATGAAGGCCTCGCCACCTGAGTTCTACTTCGTAGTGACGAATATCGCCTTGCTCTAGCTCGTTGCATTCGGAGATGGTGTAGTAGTGTCACATGCGATGTCGTGTCTACTGTCACAAATGGTTCCTGCAAGTGCACAAAGTAGTTGTAGTACCTTATCAAGGTCGTATTGACAGGGACTGGGATGAGCCTGTTACTCCTTAATTTAGACAAATTAGGATTGAAACAATTAATCAGAAGTGGAAATTTTGGTGAATGCTAATTAAAACTTAAATCAAGCAAGAATAAGAAGTAATGAGTAGGAAAAGATCATATTTGGTAAAGTCTTAGGCATCCGGGGTTCACATGCCTTGCCTTTATGCTCTAAATTGCTCAACAGCATCATGACAGGCTGAGCCTGTCTGACGCCCTGTGTTTAGTGAGATTTCTTCAAGGGGCTCCCAACCTAATGTACTACCAACGGCTTTCGATTTTATTGATAATTCCCTAAGCTTCCATCTACCCCCTGTCACTGGAATAGACGTCCACTTAGAGGTGAAGTTTGGTGTTGGTGCTAATTACCCACAGTCTCTCCCTATCTTCTTTCGAACGGCTAGGTAGTGAAGGTTGCCTATTGTTGGTCTAGCTTGTTTGGCTTCTCCTTTCGGTCCTTCACCAAGCTGCTACTTGATTAGAATAAGCTTCTTAATAATCAATCAAGGATCAGATTAAAATGGTATTATCTTTTCGACTGTGCTGCCACAGGCTGAGCCAGTGCTGAGCCTGTGGTTGAGCCTTTGGTCAACACAAAATCGATTATAAGATTAGTTCTTGTAGGCGCTCTCAACCTATACTAAACCCACTTGTTTTCACTCATAGGTTTCTCCCACGGTTCTCACTCATCCTAATGCTTTTACATCGGTCAAACCATGGGGTTTGAGATTTGGTGTTGAGGCTAATTCCTCAATTAGTTCCTAATTTCTATCAGCAGCTAAGAACTAAGGGTTGGGTGTTGTTGTTCTAGCAACTATGGTTTCTCCTTTCGGTTCTTCACCTAGCTACCTGTAATCATGCATGGGTTTGATCAAGACTTAGGCATGGAGCAAGTTTGCAACAACCAAAACAAGAAAATCGGGTTAAGAATATAAAATGAGCAATTTATTGCAATAAAATCAGAGACATGCTACACCCCTTCCACCTAAGAGGGGTTTTTTAGTTCATAATCAAAATTACAAATTCAAAGGGAATAAAAGAGAGCATAGTATTTGGAAAAAACTGAAGGTTAGGACAACATAATTTATGCCCAGAAAAGGGTGCAGAATCGCGTTTCCCCTTGAACCCTTGTTCCAGAACTTCTGCAAGTTTTATGGGTGCTTAATCGATGGGTTATTCGATGATTAGTTCTTCCTTCCTCCTTCCTATTTATAGGCATGGATCCTCTTCTTCTCTCTTCTCCCGCTTGCTGGAAGGTATGGAAGTTGGGCAAGTAGAGTTTCAGTTGCCCATCTTGCTCCTCGAGATAAGGTACCATGGGAGGCGTGCCGATAGGATGAACTCTTCAGATCTGCAGGTTTTAGAAGACTTTTGGGGAGGATAATAGTTGTTTAAGTGCAATATTCTTTGGGTGAAATGATTATTGCCTCTTTCCCATGCAGAAAGTCTTCTAAAATGCTGAGGTTATGACTGCAGAGTTGAAAGTTTTGCAAGTGGTGAAGCTTTGCAAGTGGCTGAGTTCTTCGCTTTTTCTGGTCATCTACAGATTCTAGAAGTTGAGCCTGTGCTGAGCCTGTATGCAATCTCTTTTCATTCTTCTCTGCAATTAAGTTCAGCGATTGATGTGGTGGCATGATGGCTTTGTGGATCAAGGCAAAGGTGGTGAAATCCAGTGGAAATATTGTGATTAGAGGCGGATTCGTGGCTCTCTATCAATTCTGCAATGAACAACAGGCTCAACAAAGGCTCATGCTGTGCAAGGGGCTGTTTCTTTGAATCCTCCAATAAAATCTCCAAAATTTTTCAAAATGCACCTGGAATCACTAATCATACAATCATGGACGAAATTTAAGAGAATATGATGAAATAATGCAAGCTGAGGCATATAACTATGATGAATTGAGAGCAAATATACCTAAAATCATGCCTTAAAACTATGCATATTTCATGTGCCTCAAAATACTCCAAACCGAAGATTTTGCTTGTCCTCAAGCAAACAAAAAAAAAAAAAAGAAAAGATGACTTGATTTTGAAAGGAAGTAAAGACAATTCTAATGCATCAAATTTTTACTAGGTTTCTCCCTTGTGATGTCCCAATCCAGGCATCCTCCTATTTTTCTTCAAAATTGCAGTTGATTCCAACCAAATTCCTTGTCAGTAGTTTTTGTCATAAAAATCACCGGAATAATTCTACAACTGGCCTCCATTCCGTCTGCCATTTGAGGGATTCGGTTAAAGAATGAAAAAGTGAAGAACAATACCTCATATGCAGACCCATTACCTCTTGTCTCCACTAATGTGTATAAGTCCTCCCACTAGGATCACTAGGACTTTATTTGTGCTGTATTGAGGCTGGGTGAGGGTTGTCAAAGAAGGGTAGATGGAATGCACATGGGTCAATGGCTTGTGAGCTCGATCCTCTTGTTCTTGTTCATGAATAGCCTGAGACAGTGTAGAGGCTATTTGTGCTTGTTTTTTCTAGGATCTCATGCTTTTCTGTGGTCGTTGTGTCCCAATACTTCAGCTACTCTTGATGCAGCCACTGACTCCAACAGATGAATTGGATTTGTGTTCTTGGGTGGAGTATGATTCTCCAGATGTTGCCCTTGTCCTTCCTCCCTTTCCTTATTTTTGTTTTCATTTTTGTTTTTTTTTCTTCTTCCCATATTTTTCTTTTTTTCTTTTTTTTTTATAAGGGAGGAGGGAGTACATGCATCTGGTGGCATTCTAGTTTTTGTACTGGCTGAGTATGGCCAATGTCATTTCTATTCTTGATCAAATCTTGCTCACAGGCTCATCGACAGAGTGAGGCTGTTTGAAGGAATTTGTGCCCTTAAACACTGATGGCCCCTGCTCTGGCTGCAAATGGTTGAAATGGGATATGCAGGGTAAATGAATGAGTTGGGACCATCGTAATCGGCTCAAAATGGGTTTGCAAGGGTTTGAGTGAGGTGTGGGTTGCTGTAGTCTGTTTGGTGTGCCAAAGATGGCCTAGATCCTTTCTTTGCTTGTAGACTTTGCTTAGATTTCGTGTTGATAGAAGTAATGGCCTGTTCTAAGATAAATAGGCTGAGCCTGTTCTGCTTGTTTTTAGAAAATAAGACAAGTCTTGAGATTAGAATCTGAGCAGAGTTAAATGGAACAAGAGAGTGAATAAATATAAGGACATGCTCACATTGGGAGAAACATAGTGAAAATAGATAAAAATTGAAATTTCATTACGGGAACAATGGAAAGTACATAGCAAAATTGCACCCTAAAATACCCCAAACTGAAAAACTTGCAGTGTCCTCAATGCAGAAACAAAACTAAAACAGCGTGCGATGCAAAAGCAAAGTCACACAAAGAAAAGAAACACACTACCCAAAATCAAAAGACAAAAGCGCTAGTCTAAGATACATTAACACAAAAATGCCCCAAACCGAAAGTCAAGTCATGTGTTGTGGGGTTCCTAGACTAGATGATAAAGTGCTGCAGCAACGGGAGAAGTTAGTTCCTGGGGTAGAGACTGTTTAGGCAGGGGAAGGTTTGTGTGTTATTTCCAACGAGACCCTAATTCTAGCGTTCCTTTCGAGGACCCTATTGCTAAATATCCCCTAAGTGCGAGAAATCGTCTAGATGAGTGGTTAGATTAAGGTGGAAGTTCGACACAGGCTCAGCCGGTGGTGAGGCTGTGGTGAGCCTGTGTAAGCATTAAAATAATCCTTTTTTGCAAAAATTATTGAAGCTAGCTATTAAAAAGGGTAAAGAAAAACTTCCCTAACGAATTTCTAACTTGATGATTCCTTCCTCCGTCGCTTTGCGGCACCTGACAATTAAAAACAAAAGAAAACACACAAAGGAAAAACAAAACAAACCGAAAGAAAGTAAAGTAAGGAAAAATTGAAAATTACCACACTTGGGGTTTTTCCAAGTGTGTGCTTCTTTTACGTCTTTTAGCTGGACACTCCCCCATTTTGATAGTTGGGAGGTGAATTTTGGCGAGGTTAAATCTCCCTAAAAACGCCCATGGTAGGGTGATAAATTTTCAACCTCCTTCGATGGGCTATGAACGGGCTGACTCCGTCACCATCAATCTCCAACTCTACATGAGGGAAACAATGAACAATAGTAAATGGACCAGACCACTTGGATCGTCTTGTACCCCGGAAAAGGACTTGGTCTTCCTTCTTGAAAGCGCGCTTGATGTTTAGACCTTTGTGTCTTTTTATGGTTCTCTCCTTGAAAACTATGATGTTCCCATTCATATCCAAATGCACTTCATTCAATTCTGGAGGGAGAGGTTTTATCTCAATATTTGGTGCAAAATCATCAGCTCAAGTTTGATTGATAGGCAGCTGCTGCTGAACAGGCTGGTGGACAGGCTGGGCCTGTCTTGGCTTATTTTTGTTGTTAACAGTGTCAACCTGGTAGCAGGTGCTAAAGTTCAAATCTGACTTAGGAGCCTGGAGCATATTGAAATTCATCGTATTTTCTCCAACTCTCAGTGTCCCCCTTCCTTCCTCAACATCAATCAATGCCCTAGCCGTGGCAAGAAAAGGTCGCCCTAAAATGATAGGTGTGTGGACATCCAATGCCATATATATGACCACAAAATCAACACGGATATAAAAATCACCAACCTTTGCGGGAACATCCTCTAATACTCCCACAGGAAACACAAGTCAGCGGTCAGCAAGTTGGATTTTCATCCTTGTGGTCTTGATATTTCCAGGGTCCATGTTTTGAGTGATGGAAAGTGGTAACAGGCTGAGATTGGCTCCTAGATCATATAAGGCTTCTTCAATTTTCTTGTCCCTATTGTTACAAGGTATTATGAAACTTCCTGGGTCTGAACATTTTCTGGATGGATGGTGTTGAATGAGAGCACTCCCCTGGGCTGTCATAGCTATAGTCTCAATATCATCAATGGTTCTCTTTCTTGTCAGAATGTCCTTGAGGAACTTGGTATATGAAGGCATCTGTTAACCACATCACTGAGAGCAACATTAACATATGGCTTACTCAGCATTTCTTTGAACTTACAGAATTGCTTCTCCAGTTTGGATTTGTGGTACACCTCTAGGCATGAGAGAGGAGGTTGATAAGATAGAATAGTCCGAGGCTGCTTTTTAGCTCTTTTTATGCTAAAAAGCTTAGTCACAGACCCAGCCTGTGTCTGCACTGTTTGTTCCAAGTTGGAAGTTGATGCTGGTTCCTTGATTTTCTCCACAGCCTTAGGCGGTTTTGGCACTGTCTCTCTTAATTCTCTCCCACTGCAAAGGATCACAGCGTTGCAATGTTCAATCCTTGGATTCTATATTGGTTTTCCTGGAAGAGCTCCTTGCTAGCTAGTTGACAGTGTGGCCTGTAGTGCTATTTGATTTTCAAGGATTCTGTTGTGGGATTTAATTTGATTGATCTCCTTACTCATTTTATTCTGGTTCTCCAGGATGGATTGCAGTATGCTCATCATGTCAGAGTTGTTGCCTTGCTGTCCTCCTTGATTCTACCTCTGGTACTAAGGCTGTCCACTATGGTTCTGTCTTTGGTACTGTGCTGTGATGGATTTCTGTCTTCGTTCGGTGATCTCCAAGATAAATTTGGGTGATCTCTCCAAGCTGGGTTGTAAGTATTCCCATATTGACTCTGCGTTTGCTGGATATAGTGGGCTTGTTCAGAATCACATTAGGCAAAGAGTGGGCAACTAGATGTACCGTGACTTGAGCCTGTAACTACAACTTATTTGACTTGAGCGGCCCTAATTGCTTTCGAAGTGCTTCTATTTCTGCCTCTAGCTTGGTTACTTGATCTAACCAATTGTTCCAGAGGCCTTGACTCCCCTAATTTGTGTTTTTCTCTTGGACAGGGCTTCAAGATTGGCGACTCCATCATTGTAATCTTTATCCAAGAATGCTCCGTTGGCCATTTTGTCCAAAGTATTTTGATCTTCTACACATAGGCCGCAATAGAATTGTTCAAGTTGCACAACCTCATCAGTTCGATGGTTTGGGCATCTCCTTAGTAATCCCTTGAAGTGCTCCCAAACATCTCGAATTGATTCATCATAGCGTTGAGAAAACCCAATAAGCTGCTACCTCAAACTTGCAGCTTTGCTTGATGGATGGTATTCCTTCAAGAAAGCTCTGGCTAGACTATCCCAGTCAGTGAAATGGCCTGCTTTATGGTTGTTGAGCCATTCAAAAGCTGTATCTTGAAGTGAGAATGGAAACATTCTCATGTACAGCTGCTCCTTGGTCATCCCTGCTATGTTTACAGTGCTATACACCCGCAAAAAATTCTGCAAGTGCGAGTTTGGATCTTCAGAGAGAATCCCTCCGAAAGTGTGCCTTTCTAGCATGCTCAGCAAGTTTGTTCGGATCTCATATGGGGCATCTACATCTGGAATGGCTATGCTGTTGTGGATGATGGTGGTTGGTTGTTGTAGGAGTTGGGACATGGAGATGTAGGGTCGAACAGGCTGAGCCTGTTCAATGCCCTAGTGTGCTCCTTCGTTGGGTCTGACCGCCATGTTTTGTTGCTTTTGTTTGTTCTGCTTGCGAATCTGGCGTGTTGTCTTTTCGATCTCCTAGTGGAAGATTAGTGCTGACTGCTTGCCCCTGGTTTGGGGCATGCACCACCTCAAAACTTCAAACATGGAAAAAGAAAAGGGATAAAATATAAAAAGCCTAACAAATCAAAAATAAAATGCAAAAGAATCAAGCGGTGTCTACTGTCACAAATGGTTCCTGCAAGTGCACAGGATAGTAGTAGTACTTTATCAAGGTCGTATCCACAGGGACTGGGATGAGCCTGTTACTTCTTAATTTAGACAAATTAGGCTTGGAACAATTAATCAGAAGTGGAAATTTGGGTAAATGCTGATTAAAACTTAAATCAAGCAAGAATAAGAAGTAATGAGTAGGAAAAGATCATATTTGGTGAAGTCTTAGGCATCCAGGGTTCACATGCCTTGCCTTTATACTCTAAATTGCTCAACAACATCATGACAGGCTGAGCCTGTCTGACGCCCTGTGTTTAATGAGATGTCTTAAAGGGGTCCCAACCTAATGTACTACCAACGACTTTCGATCCTTTTGATAGTTCCCCAAGCTTCCATCTACCCCTTGTTACTAGAATAGACGTCCACTCAGAGGTGAAGTTTGGTGTTAGTGCTAGGTACCCACAGTCTCTCCCTATCTTCTTTCGAACGGCTAGAGAGTGAAGGTTGACTATTGTTGGTCTAGCATACTTGGCTTCTCCTTTCGGTCCTTCACCAAGTTGTACTTGATTAGAATAAGCTTCTCAATAATCAAGCAAGAATCAGATTAAAATTGTATTACCTTTTCGACTGTGTTGCCACAGGCTGAGCCAATGCTGAGCCTGTGGTCAACGCAAAATCGATTATAAGATTAGCTCTTGCAGGTGCTCTCAACCTATAATGAACCCACTTGTTTTCACTCACAGGTTCCTCACATGGTTCTCACTCATCCTAATGCTTTTGTTGTTTGTGTAATGCCCAAAAACCAATCATTAGATGATTATGTTACTTTTTGAGTCATAATATTTGATTAAGGTTTTATTCTAATAAATGTGTTCCTTTATTTATTTATATTTTTTGCTTGGACATATTTATAACCCAAGAATATTTTATATTCTTAAAAGTCCCTAGTCGATTATTATTATGGATGGGTTGTAATAATAAATTAAGACTAGAGTATGTTGAGAGTCATATGAGATATGAGATCTGCATATAGGTACAATGTAGGGAACTTGTGGACTAGACCGACCCAACATAAGAACACCACATGGATCATTACATGTTGTCATTGGTGGTTCTTATAAGTGCTGTCCTTAGACCTGAGATCATCAAGGTTCCCAACACATGAGTCATGTGCTTTGACATTACTCTTGGTTACCCGTAGTTAGGTAGACATTAGAGTTATTGTTGGGCACATGATATAATGTGTAGAGAGAATTGTTTGATCAAGATGGAATTTGTCTAGTCCATGTAATGGGAAATATATCTGTTGGGCCCTTTGATAGAGTTGAACTGTAAAATGCATGGCCATGCTCAAATTGATTGATATGGGATATCAGTTGTATTTTTTTTCGACAGTTAACTCGGATTCAAGAAACCTTAGATTAAGCATATGCGAGAATGACATATTCCATGTTTCGTGTTTGATCTTGATATTATAAGACAAAGGGACAAAGACACAACAATAAGGCTTGATGAATCGGTATTGTTCTTGTCAGTTGGGTAGCAATGATGTGTTCCTAGACACCGCTCATTGTTTATAATTATAAATGTGATTTTATAATTATTGTCAGCGTGATTAGAGCCTATAGGGTCGCACACTTAGGACTGTTAATCTGAGTCGTGAGTCCAAAAAAGTTTGGAAAAGTTATTGGACCTACTTTCGGATTATTAATAATAAGCCCATATTTAGCTTATTATTAAGACCGAAAATTACAACCCAAATATGATTAGGGTTAATCCAATACGCCCAGGGTTTTTCTTCGACATATATGTATATTCATATATTGTCTGTTAATCTATCGATTTTTACAGGTTAAAAATAGAAAACCCTGGCTGTTCTCTCGTCCTTAGAAACAGCTAGCACTGTGAGACGAGAGATTGAGAGGGCTCGAACCAGAGATCGTGAGACGGTTCCTGGTGATCGACAGTTCGTGTGGATACCTTAGAGGAATCGGATTTTCGTCCGGTTTAAAACTGATTCGGCTCAACAGTTAAGTGAAAGATCTCAACGAAGACAGGTACTAAATCACATCTATTCAATTTATTCCGTTTCACATGGACCCTGTGACGGTTTTGGAATTGATTCCGCTGCATCTTTACTCCATATTTGTGTTCCTGGAACCTAACATTTGCATCGGTCAAACCAAGGGGATTGAGATTTGTTGTTGAGGCTAATTCCTCAATTAGTTCCTAATTTCTATCAGAAGCTAAGAACTAAGGGTTGGGTGTTGTTGTTCCAGCAACTATGGTTTCTCCTTTCGGTCCTTCACCTAGCTACCTGTAATCATGCATGGGTTTGATCAAGACTCAGACATGGAACAAGTTTGCAACAACCAAAACAAGAAAATCGGGTTAAGAACATAAGAAGAGCAATTTGTTGCAATAAAATCAGAGACATGCTACACCCCTTCAACCTAAGAGGGGTTGTTTAGTTCATAATCAAAATTACAAAATCAAAGGGAGTAAAAGAGAGCATCATGTTTGGGACAAACTAGAGGTTAGGGACAATACGATTTCTACCCAGAAAAGGGTGCAGAATCGTGTTTCCCCTCGAACCCTTGTTCCAGAACTTCTGCAAGTTTTATGGGTGTTTGATCGATGGGTTATTCAATGATCAGTTCTTCCTTTCTCCTTCCTATTTATAGGTGTGGAACCTCTTTTTCTCTCTTCTCTTACTTGCTGGAAGGTATGGAAGTTGGGCAAGTTGAGTTTCAGTTGCCCATCTTGCTCCCCGAGATAAGGTACCATGGAAGGCGTGTCGATAGGATGAACTCTTCAGATCTGCAGGTTTTAGAAGACTTTTGGGAAGGATAATAGTTGTTTAAGTGCAATATTCTTTGGGTGAAACGATTATTGCCTCTTTCCCATGCAGAAAGTCTTCTGAAATGCTCAGGTTATGATTGTAGAGTTAAAAATTTTGCAAGTGGTGAAGCTCTGCAAGTGGCTGAGTTTTAAATTCATTCTTCGCTTTTTCTGGTCATCTGCAGATTCCACAGGTTGAGCCTGTTCTGAGCCTGTGGTGAGGCTGTGTGCAATCTCTTTTCATTCTTCTCTGCAATTGAGTTCAGCTCCTCTTGCGATTGATGTGGTGGCGTGATGCCTTTGTGGATCAAGACAAAGGTGGTGAAATCCAGTGGAAATCTTGTGATTGGAGGGGGATTCGTGGCTCTCTATCGATTCTGCAATGAACAACAGGCCCGAAACAAGCTCATGCTGTACCAGAGGCTGTTTCTTCGAATCCTCCAGTAAAATCTCCAAAATCTTTCAAAATGCACCTGAAATCACTAATCATACAGTTAGGGACAGAATTTAAGGGAATATGATGAAATAATGCAAGGTAAGGCATATAACTATGATGAATTGAGAGCAAATATACCTAAAATCTTACCTTAAAACTATGCATATTCCATGTGCATCAACATGCGTCCAGCCCAGTTCCATAGGCGGCAGCCTTCCCTCTCGTACTATCGCACCGCCGCGGCGATCAGTTCTCTGATGGTGGCCTCCATCGGCATCCGCAACCTCAGATCCAGTAACTTAGTTATTGTCTTATATAAAAAAAAGGAGTAGGAGGGCAGGGAACGAAGGAAGCAATTGGTGGCGGTAATTTCCACGTCAGCTAATTGCGGATTAAACCACGGGGAGGGACAAAATTTATCATTGAAAAAGAGTAGGGAGCATAATTAGTCGTAATTAGTGTAGATAGACCATTTGTATCAATTCAATGTAGTAGGGAGACCAATCATATGCACAACCTGCAAAATAATTCCTCGCTAAATTATGACGGAAATATAATCCCTCACTAATAGTGAAAAAAATTCGTGGGCCAAGTTTTAAGAGGAATTTTTTCGTCACAATTTGTGAGGGAAAAAAAATCCTCACAAATAATGGACATAAAATTTCCAGCAAAAAAATACACTACCTGCCGAATTTAGCTAGGGTTTTTCCCGTCAGTTTTGTGCGGGAAAAATAATGCCTTGCTAATTTTTCACGGACAAACAATCCCTCGCTAATATTAGGAAATACTACCAAGTTATGTGAGGGATTCCCAGTCACTTATAATGGCCATTTGGATTAGTAGAGTCATAATAACTGATGCATTCAAGATGTGTTCTCTTTTGCAAACAAGTTGAAGTTTTCTTTTTCCTGTTTGCGAAAGCAAATAAAACATTGACACATAAAGTCAAATCGCATTTTGTTCACAAGTAATCCTTTAAGAATTACTATGAATCTTTTAGGATCATTTGACGTCACATTTTTCCTTTCACTGTTACTCCTCTCCACTATGAATTCTGATCTATTCTCGAAGCTGACGGCATTTTATACCGTATCTTGTTGACTTGTCATGATTCTCCTAGCTGTTGTTGATTTACCTTTCAATTAAATTTTGGCATAGTTCACTGGTAGAACATCTACATTAAAATTATTCCACTTCTTATAAGAAGCATTGAACTAAACACTTCTATAATTTTCCCTGTATTTTTTTCTTTATTTTTTAATCACCAAGTGATGCTCTGCATCTCAAGTAGTCTTAGCCCCTAGCTGCTGTCCTTTTTTTGGTGCAATAAAGAATCTTTTGTTGTAGCTGTTGTCTACCCAAAACTGTAAGTTCGTAGCTTAGCTAGGTAACAAGTAGAGAGATGATAATTTAGCGAGATAAAGATTGCCAAGGTATTCATCCTCTCTTTTTGCCTAGATTTTGTATTTCAGTTCTTTACTTTTGATGAATGTGAGTGGCCTGATACTGCATTTGTTGCTAGGTTTTTTTTTTTAGGGATTGGAGATATGGGTAGCTTTAGCTTTATGTCTCCATTGATGGGCTGGTGTCGAATTGTTTTAAAGTTTGCATTACGTGGTGCCTGTTGATAAAATATCAAGAAGTTTTTTGGTTATTGGAGGAAGGGAAGGCTGAAAATAGAGTTTCAGAAAATATGCATATTTAAGCTGGTAGTTTGTATAGAATATGGACAATTATTGCGCTTTAGGATTGACGTAGAATAGCGTCGACCATACAAACTAATAGCAATAACACGAATAATTAAATGAAAATGAAGGGCCACACTCCTAAGAAACTTGAATTGCTTTGTTGACAAATGTCACTAATTAATTACCCTTACACCATCTATATCTGGTCAATTCCTTCACTATTTTTTCTTTATCTCTAACCTTCCCGTATTATTTCCTTAAATTCCCTATTTACTTGTATACGAGCTTCTATGTTTTCTGTTATCAGTGTGACCTGTAAGTCTTTTGAGTTCAACCATACAGTCTCAAACCTTCCCTTACTATTTCTTTAAACTTGCTAATGTAAACTAGAACACGTGCCATTTGCTTGTATTTGAGAAGATTCGCTACATTTACTTGCTTGTGACTAGGACCACTTTCGATTCCTCTTGCAAAATTCAACGAGCAAAGAGTCTCTCCAAGGCTGAAAGAACTTGGATTTATTAAATTGTGTTAGAAAGGTAATGAATCCCCTATAATTAACATTTATGTCTATCAAAGTGATTTTGTTGGCTTTCTCATTGTTGAATTTTGACTTATATAATTGATAATTGTTTCATTTTTGTGTAAGTGGTAGTTTCAACCAAAAGCACAACTACTTCTTAGAATCTGCAAATACCCAAATCTTCTTAGTTGTTGTGCTAAGTTCTTTTCAATTACTCTTTTACTACTACTCGGATAGGCATTGTTTGACAAGGCAATCTACTAACTTAAATGTATCTTATATGTATAATTCTATGCCACATAAATGTTGACAAGATCACTTGCACCATATTATTTATGCAGATCATGGATGTTCATACCAATCGTTGTTGGATGAATAATAAGCTCTAAACTAACATATATAGTGGTTACTGTCAAGAATTTCTTAACGGTTTGAGCTAGTTTCAACGTTTTGCATGTAGGTAGTTGCAGTTTTTTAATGATAGAAAACTTAAATGTCTTTGCTCAAAGGATGAAAATACTAAGTTATTTCCCTTGTTGTTGTAACGCTCCATTTGATGAAATTTGGTTTACGGAGGATTACTGGCATTGGACAGTTTATGGTGAGAGTGAACCAACTAGATATCAAATGGGTAAGTTGTATCGTGTTGCAGAGCATGCTTTTGGTAGTAATTACACTAGATATGAATAAATGGTGTTTGATTCTATTAGTGAGGATGCTTAGTGAGTATGCTTTTAGAGACAATATTGATAGGATGGAGGAAGAAGAAGAACCAAAAAATGATGTTGTCTATTTTTTCAGCAACTTACAATCAGCCTAGTGTCCTTTGTATCCCAATTGTAATACAATTTCAAAATTGTCCATTGTTGTCCAAAGTTTGAAGGCTGACTACAATTTGTCCAATGGTTGCATGGATCGATTTTGTGACATAATTAAACATATAAACCCACTAGATAATTGTGCTCCTAGTAATTTTATGAGACTAGAAAGTTGGTTAGAAAACTAGGCCTTTCTTCAACCGTGATTGATTGCTCTGTTGATGGTTGTATGCTGTATTACAAAAAAGAAGTTGAGTTGGATGCATGCAAATTTGGTTCCAAATCTTGATACAAACCATCTACTGTTGAAGGAGAAAATGTAAACAGTACCAAAAAGGAATGCATTATTTGCCCTTAATTCCTATACTAAAAAGGCTGTTTGCCCTTTAGAACAACGAAACACATGAAATGCATTTTAATAATCGGAGAGAGCCTGGTGGGTTGAGCCATCCTTCTGACTGTGAGGCTTAGAAGCACTTTGATAGGACCCACCTTGTTTTTGCATCTTAACCTAGAAATGTTAGGCTTGGTTATGTAGTGATGGTTTTAATCCTTTTAACAACAGTAGGAGTCCTTATTCTTGTTGGCCTTTCATTGTATGTCCCTATAACATACCTCCTGAAATGTGTATGATCGCTCCCTTCGTGTTTCTAGCTCGCTTGATTCTTGGCCGTCATAATCCAAAGAGTCGAATTGATGATTCTTAACAACCTTCGATGAATGAGCTTAGGTTAGTGTGGTATGAAGGTGTTAAAACCTATGATGTGTTTTGAGAGAAAAACCTTCAAATGAAAGCAGCAATTATGTGGACAATTAATAATAATCCTACTTATGGCATGCTATCTGGGTGGAGCACATTAGGAAGATTAGGGTGTGCTATTTGTTTGAGTGATTCAAAATCTTTTTTGTTGAAGTTTGGGCATAAACACTCTTGGTTTGATTGCCATCGTTAGTTTTTACCACCTAATCATGCATTTAGAAGGAATAAAGATGCATTCCTTTAGAATCAGATAGAAAATTCACAACCTTCAATGAGGTTGAGTGGTTTAGAATTGTAACTCATATGTCATTTGTTTAGGGTGATTGATGTGTCATGAGAATCTAGTAAACCTTTGGGTTATGGCTATACTTATAATTGGACCAAGAGGAGCATATTTTAGGATTTACCATATTGAAAAACCTTTTTAGTCCGTCATAATTTAGATGTGATGCATTTAAAAAAGAATGTCTTTAACAATATCTTCAACACGGTGATGGATAACAAAGACAAAACTAAAGACAATCCAAGGTCAATGATGGATATTAAGTTGTATTGTAAACGATTTGAATTAGAATTGAGGCTTCCAAGCAATGGTAAACTAACAAAGGATAAAACGAAGTTCACTCTAACAAACCAGCAACGGTTAGAGGTATTTAATTGGGTTGAAGGGTTGAGAATGGTCGACGAATATTTGTAAAATTTAGGAAGATGTGTAGAAAAGATTTTGGGGAAGTTAATTAGTTTTTACTGAGCGGTTATTTCCCATAGTATTTGATGCACTACTAGACCCAATATGGAAGCCTCTCACTGAGTTGAGCCTTTCCTTTCGAAATTTATGCTCTACTGAATTGCATGAGAATAAGCTATTACAAATGGAAGAGGACATCCTCATCGTTTTGTGCAAATTGGAACGAATATTTTCTCCTTCTGTTTTTGATTCAATGGAACATTTACCTATACATTTGCCATATAAAGCTAAAGTTGGAGGACCTGCACACTATAGGTTGATCTACCTATTTGAAAGGTAAACTATGAATCATAAAAAAGCAGTCAGCTTACAAATTCTCGATCATTCTATATTTAAATGTAGTTATTGTGTGTGTGTGTGTGTTTTTTTTTTTATTTTAGGTTCTTTCATGATTTGAATGGTATGGTAAAAAATAAGGCCCGACCAGAAGGTTCAATTTGTAAGGCCTATTTGACTTTAGAGTCAACCAATTTTTTTTCCAATTATTTTGAATCACACATCTCAACAAGATTTACAAGGATGGAAAGAAATGAAGCAATTGTGGGTAATAAAGAAAAGCAACCCACAATATCAATTTTTCAACAAATAGGGCATTTCGAGGGTAAGAAGGATAGACGTTTTTCTGACCATCAAAGAGTTTGCTACAACACGTCTATATATCCTCTTAGTTGCAAAGAAGTTAGTCCATTCGTCAAGTGTCATCCCTGTCAAGTAAAATATCATATTAAATGACAATTGAAAATATACACAATACTTGCACTTGGTTTTGTTGTAAGACATATGAGAATGCAATGCGTTATCATTATCCTTATGGAGAAAATTTTTGTTAATTGGTTCTGTGATTATGTATGATTCAACACAGTCTATTGTCATCTAACAATTACCTTGGATTATTAATTATTTCTGTGCTAATATGTATAATCGCTACTTTAGGTATCAAATCCAACAAATATGATACAAATAAGGATTTAAAAGATTTAGCATCGCCACCAAAGAAAGATGTAGATACGTGGTCAAGATATTGTGTTAATGGTTATATTTTTCTACAAAAGCATTGGTAGAGGATAAAAAACTGATAATAGTGGAGTGTATGTCAAAGGTGACGGCTCTAATGAGTATTATTAAATTCTTGATAAAGTGGTGAGATTAGAGTATGACTATAGAAACTATGTTGTGTTAATAGTTTTAGTTAGTACGACTCGATTTCTCGTCAAGGCATTAGAGTAAATGACCAATATGAAATCACAAAAATGAGACATAGTAGAAAATATCCAAAGTTTGATCCATTTATCTTACCACAACATACATACCAAGTGTACTATATGCTTTATCTGGTAATAAGAAGAGACAAGTCAGGTTAGCGAGTTGTTGTTATACCAAGATCTAGAAGTAGAATCACAGAAGATCATAGTGCTACTGCTACGTATCAAGAATTTGAAGTGCCTAATACTTGTGTAGATTCAAAGTGATGAGCTAATTGGAGTATTGTCAGACCTTGATAAACATTTTGAGGAGATTTGATGATGTTCGGTAGTTGAAACAATTGGAGAATGAGAATGATGTTAATCTTTATGATGAAAACTCGGATAGTGATGACAGTGAAGAACATGATTTGGAGGACAATAATGACAAAGAAGAGGATGAAAGCAGTAAAGAATAGCTTAAGGACAACAATGACGACATGCATTACGTTAGGAATGCAGCCGAGGATGATGGGAACAGTGAGGATGACTGGTAGTTAGTCATCTTTTGGGTGCCTTAAATGTCGTTAATAAAACATAAAGGTAATTATTTGCAAAAATTCAATGCTTATAATGAGTTCTCTTGCAGGTGAAGTAATTGCATATATTTCCATTACTTAAATATTGGGTTTCTTTGATTTGTAGAGTGCTTGCCTTTAGTTCATTTTCTCGTTGGTTTTTAAATCTTGATCATATAGGTGACATCTTTTTAAAATGTCATAAAAATTCTTCATGTTCACATGTAAATGGTATTGCAATTGTGGACTTTTGTTACTTGTGCCTTATATATATTTCTCTTTTCAGTGACAGATTTCTACTAAGCAAAAGATTAATCTACTTACAACACAATCGTGATTGTCGCAAAATAAACAGCATGAGAATTATGTTTGTGACTCCATTTCAAAGATGCAACATTTTCGTCTAGCAACAATTATTTTGTTAAGTGTAAAACATTCAACATTTGCACTCTACATGATTCCGAATGAAATGTTCATTATTGATGTGCCCATTCAAAATTATTTGGGATGCTTATTTTGAGTTCCTTAAAATGCTGAGTTGAGTGATTACTAGAACTATTTTGGAGCTAAGTATTCAATATTAGGAATGTTTTTCTTTTCTTGTTGTTAAAGTGCTTTATGTTCTACGTTTTCTGAACTAAAAAAATTAGGTTTTTTACCTGTATGTTCTGTTGATAGTTTAATCCAATTAAGGTGGTCTTTGTTTGCTGAAATGGCTATTCTTTCTGAACCTGTTTTTGAAAAGCTTCGTCACAGAGGGTGATTTAATTCCGCAGTCAATTGTGTTGCTATAGTATGCAGGAAATTGAATTTTTTTCCCATTTATTGTAATGTTATCGTATATGTTGTTTGAAATGTTCATGCTTCTATATTTGCTTGACTATCTATATATCTAGGTAGCATAATTCATCCCTGACTAGTTCCTTGTGGCAGGAATTCGACAACATCAATTAGGAGGCTACGACATAAAAGTGTTAATGAATATTATCCATAGTTTTCATTAGTAGAAGCACGATTCTTTATAGGCTTCTCGTTCTGAATCATATTGTGTTCATTTGCGTAGTTTCTTTATTGTCTTATTGTTTATCATAAAATTTGTATGCTGATTTTATATGAATAATGCTTCAGATGTTTTCCCCTTATGGATTGAAAAAGTGAGAGAAAAAGTTAAAAGCATAAAGAAGAACGAGAAAGCTAGGCTGTTTGACTATGATTTGATTTTGGATCTTCCTCCACCAATTGCAGCACCTGAAGTAGCCCCTCACCTTCAAATTACAATGACTGTCCACAAGACGGAATGCCATTTATGCCAACACCTATATCAAAATGCTCAACACATATTCCAACTCAAGTCCTGTTAAAGATACCAAAAATACAAGCTGAAGAGAGTCCTCCTGTAACAGAAGCTCAAATGCCTCAAACTAACAATTTTGCATCACAAGCATCAACAGTAAATGCAGCTCAAGATGTTGATGCTAACAAATGAATTAGCATAAGCAGCAGAGACAATGCGCAAGAGACACTCTAATTTTAAGCTATATGTTGGCTCATTGTAGGGTACTAGTTTTTGTGTAAGTCACTATTCTTCTTCTTCATGCAGAGTTTTGCAAGAAAATCAACCTTGTTCAGAAATAATTTCATCAATTATCAAGAGTTATTTCTTAAAACCCACATTAAGTTGAATGATGTACCTATTGGTGTTACATGAAAGTGGTTTGAGAGATTTGGGGTGTGTTATTGATTTTTATTGCTGTTAAATTGATAATCATTACTGTTGTTAAATTGATACTTTATTTTTAAATTTGCAATTTTCTTGTTTCTTGATCAGGATGTTTATTCTTGGCCTCCTCAAGAAGCCAGAGATGAGATGATTCCCGACAACCACAACCATGGGATGAGATGATTCCCACAAAGCCGAGGATCCGCTCCTCGCAAACCCCGGGAGGAGATGATTCCCTGGCACCAACAACCTTTAGGATGAGATGATTCCTAAAGCGGAGCACGGGGTGCGCCAACCATTGACGCACGCCACTTACATCAAACCATTCAAATTTGGTTGTTCCTTTATTGTGATGTATTATTGCTAGTTTCTATGGACTCATCAACGAGGGGCAACTGTGAACACTCAAATTTCACCCATAAATAATCCTCTAATTTAGATTTTGAGTATGCTCAAACCATAAGATTAATAAGATGATTTTATCTTCGGCTAAGGCACATTTAGAATTTATTTTAGTCGAATGCATATATTTTATTGATTGGGATTTATATGTTTGAACCTTATGATTAATCAGATGATTTAATCTTAGGATAAAAATATGTTAAGGTCCAGTTCAATAAAATATTGTCCTATTTCA
This sequence comes from Turnera subulata, assembly GCA_028386065.3. NCBI lineage: Eukaryota > Viridiplantae > Streptophyta > Magnoliopsida > Malpighiales > Passifloraceae > Turnera > Turnera subulata. The sequence continues at coordinate 48,896 of JAKUCV010006778.1, read as the reverse complement.
TTTATTTGGGCTTTCTTGTTTATTTTAACCCGATTATAATGAGATGATTTATTTTTGGGTTAAGGATGAATTTGAGGGCCTAAGTTAATGGAATATGGACCATCTACAGTTAATCAATCCATAAACACATTTCTTGCAGGAAAATTTTAGCTCTGAATTTCGTAGAAAATCAGAGTTAAATCATCATTTAAATGGAAAATATGTTTTTCGTATGATCTTACATAAAATGGGGGATTGATTTATAATCAATCAGCTATAAAATGATTGGGAGGAGTAGTAATCAAGAAAAGAAGTGATTCTTTGTTGATTAGGGGTTGATTACGCGGTTGAATCAAATCAGGGAGGAATTAGGGCAAATCGAGAGCAAAAAGGGAAACAACGGGTCGAGACAGGGGAGCTGGGTGGTCATGGTGGGATGACCATCAGGTCCAGATGGCCATTCAAAGGATGACCGCCGGCCATGGCGGTCATAGGTGCCCAGAATCACCCGATTTCCTCCAATTTTGCCCCTAATTTGATTCTACACGGTTTTGGCCTAGATTTTGGAAGAACTTGGTCACTAAGCAGGTCCACGCCCCTACACTCCCCAGAACACTATAAATAGGACCTCCCATTCACATTTGAAGGGATCAATTTTTTTTACACAAACTCCCCCCATAAGCCTTAGTGCAGAACACTATAAATAGGACCTCTCATTCACATTTGAAGGGATCAATGTTTTTTACACAAACTCCTCCCATAAGCTTTAGTGCTTGGACTCCAAGTCTAGAAACACTTTAAGGGCAGTAACTCTGGAGGGATTTCATGGGAAAGCATCAAGAAACATGCCAGAAAGAGAAAATAAAGAGGGTGAAGCTATCAAAAAGCAATCTAGAAGCCAAGAAGGTGGAGAATCCGAGTAGAAGGACCTGATGCAAGCAGTCTCAGAAAATAATTCATATCTCGAGTTTTTGAAGTCAGATTGTTGTGAGCTTAAACTCCATGGAAAGCTAAGATGGAGATCTACAACTTTGTTGTTGAGCCTAGAAGCTGAATCGCCCGTTTTCATTGTCTAAAAGCCAGTAGAAGACGACCCATAGATTCTGTCCAACAACCAAGATAAGTACTCTAACCCCTTTTTGATTGTGAAACATATTGATTACGATTTGTTGGTGATTTGATGATGATAATTATGCTTTTGGTGATGTAAGTGTTGTTGTGATGCCATGAAAAGAACTACGTGGGCTTTGAACCCGGTCGCCGGGGTACGTAGGTGGTTCCTAGTGGTGGAAACTCAAGCCCAATTGTTTTTATTTTCCTTTTGTTTCAATCCAATTTTGTTATTTTATGTGACTTGTTCCACACAATACACACACTTCCATGAGACATACATATGTTCTTCAATTGCACAAAGTTTCGCCTCAACACGGATGGGTGCCCAATACCTTCCCATCCGTGAAGAACCCCCGGGCCCAATATCTTTGGTTCGCTAATCGGTTGCTTTAAATGGAGTCATTGGGATTCAAGAACGGTTTTTCCTGAATTTTTTCATTTAATGAAATTCAGGTAGCGACTCCAAAAATATTGGGTGTTGGTTAAGAAGAAGATGTAAAGGAAAGGTGAGGAGGCCCAAGTGATTTTGGGTCGGGTCTTCACAGTAGGATACTTTCTAGCTCTACATGTGAAGTGTTATGAATAACTTTATCAAATCCAATACTTCAACATGTTTTCTACATGCAATGTTGTTTTCCACATCTTTTACAACAATTTCAAGCAAATCATAAGATTAAACAATTAGCTCATTAAATGTAAATTTATGAAAAGAATCATTTACCTCAGTATCCTTTCTTGCTGACCGAGAAAGATTCGCAAAGCCCACACCATCCGAATCACTTATAGTGCCAAGTCTTTCTCATTTACTTCCTTTTCTTCGAGCTTGGAAATTGCATACATGGCTTGAGTGTGTTCTCTATATGGCTGTGGATAGAGCTCAGAACCCTTCAATAATGGATTTGGGTTGTACTCTGATAACATCTAAATGTTAGTATTTTTATGTGGTTTTGAATGGCTTTTACTATGTATTCTTGGTTGATTATGTGTATAATCTTTATATTATTGTGTGTTTTCATGCATTGCGTCAATTAGTACTTCAATTTTTCTGATTAAGTGTTTTTGTCAGGAATTTGTCGTTTTTATTGAAGGATAGAAGCTTTTTAGCCAAGTTTGGAAACCAGGCTCAATTTAGGAAACTTTCTGCAGTGCGCACAGCCGACTATTTTGAAGATTTCGGGAGTTCTAGGCGTTGAAATTAAGTGAAACAAGTTGGAGACGAAACTGAACATCAAGAGATTTCTATGGATTAAATTTAATAATTTTTGGACGAGTATACAAGGAGCAGTACTTGTTTAAATCCAGCCCAGGATGCAGATTTTTCTGTGCCGACGCAGGCCCAGTATTTCTGCGATATCTTGAGCTACAGAAGTCCAATTGAAGAGTTCATTTTATGGAAAGAAAGCTGAGAGAATTATTTAGAACCTTGTAGAAGAGCCCAAGGCCCAGTTCGGAACGACTTCTAGGAGTTAAGTGGCGTGTACATTTCGCGTCAGAAAACAGGCAAAAGTCCAACTTGGAGTGCAAGTCAAGAATTCAATTTCCATTCAAAGAAGGAGAGCCCCACCGACTTCCAGCAGCTATAGACAGTATAAGAGAACCCCCTAGGTCGACATATTCAGGAGGCAGAAGTCAGAGGGCAAAGCTATGTCGAATTGGTTAGTTAATACGTCACACACACTAGTAGGGTTAGTGTTTTCACTCTTTTGGATCCTCTAGGTAGTGCCGAATTCCTCATGAAATTTCAAAGGTTATTCCCCCACAACAATTCAACATTTTTCCAGCAAGATTTGAGGGTTCAAAGTCACAGAATCACCAGTTCAATTGCAGCAAAAGTCGTCACCAGAGGAGCACAAGTCGACGCCATCATCACCAACACATATCGGCTACCCGACTTCACTACTCTCTCTTTTATTCGATTCTCTTTCTGTTTAATTGTTTTCTTGATGAATTCTTGGGAGATTTTGATGATTTGCTACTTTATTATGATAAACTAATTCTCTAATCTAGGATTAGGGATGTAGCCAATTACTTCTACGGTTTTATTATCTATGGATTGATGTTTATTCAATTGATTGTGTTGATTGTTCAATCTATGTGTGCCGAATTACCTATCTACTTTGGATTGATTCGTATTGATTGCAACATGCGAGAGCTGCGTGATTTATATGATGATACCTAGAAGAACATAGATTGATTGACGCTAAAATATGCGAGAGCTGATAGTTTCTTAGGGCTCGATTGATTGTTTTGTGCTTAATGAGTTAAGTATTGATGCTAGGCTACGCGAGAGCTAGGTAGTAATCTTTACTGAATACTTGATTCAACATGCGAGAGCTGAGGATTAAGACATTAGAAACAATTGCCCATAATCACACATCAACATTGAAATTGACATCCATGCATAATAAACCTAGATAGTAATTGTGTGAATTCCCGATTTCCTAGATTGCTTTAGATATTGATAGAACTTCACTTTAGATTAAGTCTCCGATTTTATTTCTTTTTATTTGTTAGTCTCGACATCACCCTACACCATCTTTTATTTGATTTGCCTAGATAATCTTAAGTTGTGACATTAGGTAGTACTTATTTCCCTTGTTCCGTAGATCGACCTTGATTAGACTACTACACTACATAGTACACTGTGCGCTTGCAGTTAACAATCGTTGCGTTTACTCGTGAGTTATTTGTGTGTCATGTTGTGAATTGATCAAGAATTATAAATATGAAAAAGTCACGTGTAAATAAAACGCATCAAGCTTTTCTGGCGCCGTTGCCGGGGAACAAACGGTTTTAATACTACTGAGATTGCAGCTAGATTACTTTAGGTTTTATTTTTCGCATTAGTTTTTTTGTTTCTTTTTTATTTTATTTAATCGATTTTTGTTTTTCTTTTTTATATAGTGTTGTCGATTTCGATTGATGCCAAAGACGAGATGCGGTGCTTCATCGAGTCCAATTCCTGAAATCAATCCGGAGATCGAGAGAACATTAAACAAGCAACTACGCGCAAACAAGCGAAAGTAGAAGCAAGTCGCAGAGCCTGTGGAGTTTCTTCAAGACACTGAAATAGAGGAGGAAGCTGAAGTTGTAGCAGATAATTTTGAGAAAGTCATCATGGCAGAGGAAGGAAACAAGACATTGCGTGACTATGCAACACCGAGTTTGGATATCGTGTAGTCGACCATTGCAAGGCCAGCGATCAATGCCAACAATTTCGAACTGAAGACAAGACTCATTCACATGGTGCAACAGGAACAATTTGGAGACTTGGATAATGAGGACCCGAATCAACATCTACAGACGCTTACGGAGATTTGTGATTTGATCAAGATTAATGGGGCGACTGATGATGCAATTTGACTTCATTTATTCCCGTTTTCTTTGCAAGGCAAGGCTAAGAAGTGGTTGAAGTCACGAGCAGCTGGAACATACAAGACGTGGGAGGAACTTTCAAAAGCTTTTCTTGCAAAATGTTATCCACCTGATAAAGCAGCACGTATCCGGAGCAAGATTACATCATTCACTCAATTCGATGGAGAAAGTTTTTGTGAAGCATGGGAACGTTACAAGGATCTTATTCAAGGATGCCCACAACATGGATTACCTAAATGGCTTGTTGTCCAATTGTTCTTTAATGGTTTAAATGAGCCTTTGCGCATGAGTTTGTACGCAGCTTCAGGAGGGGCATTCATGGCGCAAGCACCCGATGTGGCGTACCAGAAGTTGGAGACGATGGCGAGTAATAGTTACCAGAGCTCTTCTCGATCGAACAACAAGCGAGTAGCTGGAATTTTGAAAGTGGAGACAGTGACAATGCCTAATTCGAAGCTAGATTCTTTGAGTCAGCAGGTAAAATCATGTGTTGCTGCTGTTATGCCGAGTTTAATTTGTGATAAATGTGCAGGTGCTGGACACAATTCAATAATGAATTGTCCAACCGGGGACGAGTTGACGACTGAACAGATGAACTATATTCATCAACGCCAACAACGAGGAACCTACACCAACACATACAATCCGGAATGGAGGAATCATCCTAATTTCTCATGCAGGGAGACCAACCCGAACCAGCAAGGCAGTTTTCAAAGGAACGATTATGGGCAGAAGAGTTCAAGCATGCAAATTCCGAAGAATCACGACATGAATCTTACGTCTACGATGAAGGCCATATTGGAGACTCAACGTATGCAAACGGAGATGATGCAAGGATTGAATAATCGGATGGCGAATATGGAGACTCACTTGAAGATGCTTGAGATGCAACTTGCACAGCAAGCAGAGGCGATCATGAGGACACCAGGAAACCTACCGGGACAGCCTACAGTTAATCTGAGAGAGCAAGTCAAGACTGTAGCACTTAGAAACGGTAAGCAATTAGATGATCCCTATCCATCTAAAGAAGATGAAGCCGACACCATCATTAAGCGAGAAGAAGAAGATGAGCAACCGAAAGTGGAGAAACAGTTACCTGAAAAGGGAGCAGAGGAAAAGAAGCAGGAGCAAGAGAAGTGGATTCCCAAGTGGAAGCTAGTGAAGCAGAAAAGAGAGCAACCGAAGGAGATATGGCCCGAAGCCGAAACTTATGAACCACTGGTTCCATTCCCTCAGCGACTTCAACAGGGCAAAAAAGACGAACAGTTCGGGAGATTTCTTGAACATTTAAAGAAATTACATATTAATGTTCCATCTACTGAAGTAATTTCTCAAATGCCTGCTTATGCTAAATTTCTCAAGGAAAATCTTTCCAGGAAAAGGAAGCTAGAAGATTACGAGACAGTGGCTTTGACGGAGAAGTGTAGTGCAATCCTGCAGAACAAGTTGCTGCCGAAATTGAAGGACCCTGGAAGTTTCTCTATTCCTTGCAATGTTGGTTCTATGTGCATTGAGCGAGCTCTATGTGATTTGGGAGCCAGTGTTAGTCTTATTCCAAAGCTAATTGTTGAGAAGCTAGATATTGGAGATATGAAGCCGACTACCATCTCTCTTCAGCTTGCGGATCGATCTGTCAAATATCCAGTGGGGATATTGTAGGATATTCCAATCAAGGTTGGGAAGTTCTTTGTACCAGTCGATTTTGTGGTGCTCGACATGGAGATTGATTTTCAATTGCCGATTATTCTTGGGAGGCTGTTCTTAGCTACTGTTAGAGCTCAAATTGATGTTCGTGATGGAAAGCTTACTTTAAGGATTGGGAATGAGAAAATCGAGTTCAATGTCTTCCGTGCAACCGAAGGACCACTTGAAGAAGACAGTTGTTTCCGAGTTGATTTTGTTGATGATGCCGTGAAGGAAGTGAACAAAGTAGCGAGTAGTGATGATCCACTCTTGAATTGCTTGGTGACGAGTGGCACTACTAAAGATGACGACTTGGAGATTGCCCAAAGTGCAGAAATTTTGCAATCCACACCACCATTGGAAGTGTCCGAAGACAAAAGCTATGAGATGATTGGAGAAGAAAAGAAAGATGAGGTTCGAGCGCGCCAAAGGTAGAGCTGAAACCATTACCATCTAAGCTACGGTATGCATTCTTAGGTCCCGACTCTACGTATCCTGTTATTATCAATGCCGAGTTTAGTAAAGTAGAGGAGGAGATGCTACTTGATGTGCTTAGAAAGCATAGAAAAGCTATTGAATATTCTGTTGAAGACTTAAAGGGAATTAGTCCTATATTCTGCATGCAACGGATTTTGCTTGAGGAAGGTAGCAAACCGAGCATTGAAAGTAAAAGGAGGCTTAATGAGAATATGATGGAAGTTGTGAAAAAGGAGATTCTTAAGCTTCTTGATGCAGGGATTATTTGTCCGATTTTTGACGGTGAATGGGTAGCCCCAGTTCACGTGGTACCGGAGAAAGAAGGAATGATAGTGGTCAAGAACAAGGATGACGAGTTGATTCCTACGAGGACTGTTACATGATGGAGAATGTGTATTGATTATAGGAAGCTGAACAGTGCTACATGCAAGGATCACTTTCCATTGCCATTTATTGATCAAATGCTTGAGCGACTAGCTAAGCATTCATATTAATACTATTTGGACGGATATTCGGGATTCTTTCAGATACCTATTCACCCGAATGATCAAGAGAAGACAACGTTCACTTGTCCGTATGGAACTTTTGCTTATCGACGGATGCCTTTCGGGCTGTGCAACGCACCAGCCACTTTTCAGAGATGCATGATGGCGATTTTCTCTGACTACATAGAGAAGAATATGGAGTTTTTCATGGATGACTTTTCCGTCTACAGAAAGACATTTGAGGATTGTTTATCTAACCTATCATAGGTACTTGCAGGATGTGAGGAGACTAATTTGGTGCTTAATTGGGAAAAATGCCATTTTATGGTACAAGAAGGAATTGTTCTTGGACACTTAGTTTTCGAACTTGGGATTGAAGTAGACAAAGCCAAGATAGATGTGATAGAGACCTTACCTCCACCGAATTCAGTCAGGGCGAGTCGCATTTTTCTTGGTCATGCAGGATTTTACAGAAGACTCATTAAAGATTTCTGAAAGGTAGCCAAACCTCTTACTAATCTCTTGAATAAAGATGTGCCTTTTGTCTTTGATGAACACTGTATGGAAGCATTTGACAAGCTCAAGATGGAGCTGATTTCGGCACCCATCATTCAACCGCCAGATTATTCACTTCCGTTCGAGATTATGTGTGATGCAAGCGACTATGCTATAGGCGAAGTCTTAGGACAACGCTGGGATGGGAAGATGCACGCCATTTATTATGAAAGCAAGACTCTAGATGATGCTCATGTTAATTATGTAACTACGGAGAAGGAGCTATTAGCAGTTGTATTCGCAATTGACAAGTTCAGGAGTTACCTTTTGGGTTCAAAGGTAATTATTCACACGGACCACGCTGCATCGAAGTATTTGCTCCAGAAGAAAGATGCGAAACCACGACTTCTTCGATGGATTCTTATGTTGCAAGAATTCGACCTAGAGATCAAGGACAAGAAAGGAACGGAGAACTTAGTTGCTGATGATTTATCTACATTGCAATTGGAGAAAGACGAAAAGAAAGAAGAGGAGAAGTCGATCAATGACGTACTGCCTGATGATTTGCCATGGTGAATGCGATTTCTACAGAGAAACCTCCTTGGTTTGCCGAGTTAGTCGATTATCTATATCGCACGGGATACATTCCGAAGGATGAGAGCAATTATGATCATGTCTACAATCATGGCGATTTTCATGGGAGGCGATTCACCGAAAAGCTTCATGATCCGCCATAACCCCCCATCCATCCAGTCCAGCTAAGACGACAGTAAAGAAGCGTTGTGTGGGAGGCAACCCACAATTTAAGGTAGTTTAGTGTTTTGAGTTTTTTGTTTTTCATTAATTTTTGTTTTTGTTTTTTGAGTCTATGCAGATTGCATGAAGAAAAATTTTTTTGAGGAGAGATCAACCACATTGGAAGGGTCAAGACGAATTCTTCATCAAATTAATTAGAGAAGCTTTTCTTAAACTCAAACTTTTACTTTTCTGCGTAATTTGTGTGATGATTTGCTTAAGTGCTTTGTTGGATTTTATTTGTGTTTGATGCATTCATATACATTTAGCACTTCCCTTAGGTTTCGATGGGAAGCACATTACAAACTAGGCTAAATTAGAGGAAACAATTTTTTTAGGATTAGTTTTTAGGATTTTCTTTATTTTTCTAGCACCCTAGGATTTTTCACTTTTTCATAATTTATTAAAAAGATAAAATCAGAAAAATAGAAAAACACAAAAAAATCGAAAAACAAAAAAATTTGGGATAGGATATACCGATTAGTGCACCGTGGCGCACAAGGAGGACAATTAGCGCGCCCACGGGCTAGGAAAGGCACACCAACCTGCGCATCAGCACGCACCAAGGCGCCAACGCGCACCAACCAGCCCGGACGGATGCGCCACAGGTGCATCTAGGTGCATCAATCGATGCACCCGCAGGCGCGCCAACCAGCGCACCAATTCCCAAGGCGCCCGAGACGCACCAAAGGCACGCCCACAGCAGCACCGACCCGAGCATAGGCAGCCCATGCGCCGACTCCAATTTTTTTAGGGGAACCCTTTTGCGATTTTTTACTTTAGTAAGTCTTACACCCACCAAAAATATATATAGGTTAGTATTCCTTTAATTTTTAGGATTAGGATTTAGTTTATATTTTATTTTTAGGGATTTTCTAATCCTTAGAGAAATAGGATTCCTAGTACACACCCACTTTGAATACTAGTTTGAGGAGGATTCCTAGTACCCATAGGACTAGAAGTCGGCACCAACACCCCTTATTCCACCGCCTCTAGACCCTATAAGTTCACACCCATACCCCCCATATATTTTCAACACCAAAAACATTCAAGCTCTAGACAACCATACACCTAGTGCCGATTTCACTTCCCTAGCACCCTTTAGGTTTTTCTTTAATTTTTCTTTTTGTCTCCTACCTCTCTTAGCCCTAGTTCAACATGACTTTTCCCAAGAGCAACCCTAGGATGGCCAAACACATCCCTTGCCGACCCAACTTCACCATCACCGACCATACCCCGCGCTTTATGCCTATGCCTAATTTTACCGAGTATAATCCGGGACCAATTTCTGAAGAGAATCGCACTAGGTTTTACAAGCTGATTAGGAGACCTCTACTTCCTATGAGGTACATTTATTTTGAGGTGGTTGAATCTTACAATCTTGAGGAGCCGATTGGCAAGTACCTTGCCAACATAGGACTAGTCGATTTTTCCAAGATTAAGGAGCAGTCCTACGAGGAGCTTACTTATGAGTTTCTTGCTACTTTTGGGTATAACGTGGATCTCAAGGACACTCATGATCCCGACTATTTCAAGTTTCAGCTTGCAAGGAAAGATTATGAGATGAGCTTAATTGATTTCAACAAGATTTTTGGTTTTGATGCCGAAGGATGGCGAGTTCCTAGCTCTGGCTTTAACGCAGGTGTCATGTGGAATACACTTTGCAATACTTCATATGCTCGCTTGAAGGGCTTGGCTAAGGACTTGTGCATTAAGGACAATGCACTGAGGTATTTACACAGAGTTTTGGCACACTATTTCTTTGGAAGAACCAAAGATGCACACAAGGTGCAATTTGATGTTCTTTTTGTACTTTTTTGCATGGTACACGGGTACAAACTTAATGGAGGACTTTGGATGCTGCAAAATTTTGCTCATATTTTCAAAGGAGAAGGCGAGATAGCATATGGAGGGCTGATCACTCATATTGCAAAATTCTTAGGAATTAACCTAGATCCCTACACTTTAACCTCTTCTAACCCCGCACTTATGACTGTGCATAAGCATGTTGCCGCAGCTATGGCCTTAGAACTTCATGAACCCATTGATCCATATCCTTTTAGTGATGAAGAAGAGGTTGATGAGGAATGATTTTGTGTTAGCACACAACCGATCCACCGCAAGCCACCATCGTCTACATCATCCGTGGAGTCTGATTCCTCCAACATCTTCGACTTTCTCATGGGATGGGAAGCTCAAGTTGGTTGGCACTGTTGATAAGTTAGGGAGAGTCATGTGCAGTAAATTGGATGAACAAGAGAAGACCATCGCGCAACTTAGGAAGAAGCTAGAGAACATAGAGAACAAACTTGCCGAGTAGTTTCATGCATCATCGTTGTATGTGTTGTGTCTTTATTGCTTTATGTATTTACTTTTATAGGATGTAGTAAATGCTAGTCATCCTCGTGGCAATTTAAATTTCATGTCAAATGTGTTTAATTTTGGTGTCATGAACACCTAGTGGCAATGCAATTTCGATTTCTCTATCTCTCTTATGATTGATTCTTACTTTCTCTCTTACTTGGATTATCTTTTGTTATGTGCTCTACATGTTTCGATCTAAGTTTGAGGAGAGTACCTCTCCTATGTGCCTATCTTTTACCCTTTGTTTCTTTTCTTTCTTGGCGAATGAGGATATTGTCCGATTTAAGTTTGAGGAGAGGGAACAAATTTCTTTGCAATTTGTTTGTTTTTGTTTGTTTAGTGTCAATAAAGAGCATGTTTTTGACTTTAATATATTGAATATGCATATTTTTTATCCTAGATTACTTAGTAAAAAGCCATTACCTTTTCAAAAATTCTTTACAAAATCGGTTTTCAACTTTATTTTCAAATTGTTTTCAAATTGTTTTTCAAAAATCATTTTCAAATAAAAGAATTTCAAAAAAATAGAAAAAAATAATAAAAAAATTCGAAAAAAAAAAAAGATTTTACTTTGTTTTTCAAATTGTTTTGAAATCTACCATTCTATGATCAAGATGTTTTTGTTGACGGATGACCAAGAGAATTACTTTGAGTTTTTGAAATCTTTTTCTTTTAGATGCAAGAAGTTTGATTTTTTATTGATCTTGTGTTCATGCTTAGTTATGATGAATTCATGCAAGTTCTAGCACTCTTTGCCTAGCATTTTTCGACACCCTATGCATTGTTTTTCAAATTTTTGACGTCAACATATATGTCCTAGAACAAGTTTTCAGAACTTTTCAAAGCGAATTTTTCTCATAGATACTCAATGAAAGAGATGATTTAGACATTCTTTGTTTAAACCAACAAGCCAATAAAAACCCTACCCTTTATCATTATCCCTTGTTTAATCCCTTTGAGCCTAAATCATGGTAGCTAATTTTTCTTTCATTACTCACATTTACCCACCTTTAACCCCTTGAAGCCTTATAGCTACCATTCTTTTCTTTCATTATCCAAATCTTTTTTTTCAAAGTTTCTTAAGAGATTTTTGTTCTATGTTTTTATCAAAATTTTTTTCTTCTATGATAAGTGCAATTGTGCCGTATCTTTTCACATCCAAGAAGGTCTATGCATTGAAGATGTTTGCACTTTCAATTGTTTCAAGCATGTTATGGAATGTCAAGCGCAGAAAAAGAGAAGAAAAGAAAATCGACAAAGTTGATTCAAAAAGAAAAGAAAGAAAGAAAAAAATTCAGAAAAATTAAAAAAATCCAAAAAAATGAGAAATTGCGCAATCAATGGTTCCTGAAACAAGTTGAATTTCTTTTGATGATCACCTGATGGATGTTACTTCAAGATTTGCACTTTGAGAAATTTTTTAAATCTCTTGATAATGCATATTGCAATCTTTTCTTAAGTGAATTTTTGAACTTCGATTTCCTATACACCTTTTCTTTGATCAACCTTTACCCAAGACCCCATTACAACCCTTTATAAAGTCCTATTGATCTTTTTGAGAGTGTTTATTCATAATAGTGGAGTTAAGTTCTGGAATTTGCCTATGGGACTAGTTTTTCAAATTTTTATGACGTCAATTTATTCTTGCATGCATATGGGAAATCGATTTTTGCTAAGTAATTTGTATGAAAAGCTTGTGTGGGTAAGTCTGAATATGGCATGAATGCTTTTTTATGAGATTTTCTTTCTTTCTTGGCATTTGATCTTAAATGTTTTTCGTAAGCTCTTGGTGATTATCTCGGAAGTCTTGATATGAACTCTTTTTGATTGTGTGATTTGATGGAGATTTTAAAAGCCCTCATTTGGTTTATTTCTTTTTATTTGCTTGAGGACAAGCAAGGTTTAAATTTGAGGAGATTTGATAATACCTAAATGTTAGTGTTTTTATGATGATTTTGAAAGGCTTTTACTATGTATTCTTGGTCGATTATGTGTATAATCTTTATATTATTGTGTGTTTTCATACATTATGTCAATTAGTACTTAAATTTTGCTGATTAAGTGTTTTTATCAGGAATTTATCGTTTTTATTGAGGAATGGAAGCTTTTTAGCCAAGTTTGGAAACCAGGCCCAATTTAGGAAACTTTCTGCAGTGAGCACAGCCGACTATTTTGAAGCTTTCGGGAGTTCCAGGAATCAAAATTAAGTAAGGCTAGTTGGAGACGAAAATAAACTTTCAGAGCTTTCTATGGATTAAATTTCATAATGTTTGGACGACTATACGAGGAGCAGTAATTATTTAAATCCAGCCCAGGATGCAGATTTTTCTGTGCCGACCCAGGCCCAGTGTTTCGGCGATATCTTGAGCTACAGAAGTCCAATTGAAGAGTTCTTTTTGTGGAAAGAATTCTGAGAGAATTATGTAGAACATTGTAGAAGAGTCCAATGCCCAGTTAAGACTTCTTCTAGGAGTTTAGTGGCGTGTACATTTCGGGTCAGAAAACAGGCAAAAGTCCAACTTGGAGTGCAAGTCAAGAATTCAATTTCCATTCAAAGAAGGAGAGCCCCACCGACTTCCAGCAGCTAAAGACAGTATAAAAGGACCCCCTAGGTTGACAGGAGGCAGAAGTAAGGGCTGTGGTTAGTTATTAGGTCACACACACTAGTAGCGTTAGGGTTTTCACTCTTTTGGATCCACTAGGTGGTGTCGAATTCCTCATCCAATTTCAAAGGTTATTCCCCACAACAATTCAACATTCCAACAAGATTTGAAGGTTCAAAGTCACAGAATCACCAGTCTAATTGCAGCAGAAGTCGTCACCAGAGGGGCACAAGTCGACGCCATCATCACCAACACAAATCGGCTACCCGACTTCACTACTATCTCTTTTATTCGATTCTCTTTCTGTTTAATTGTTTACTTGATGAATTCTTGTGAGATTTTGTCAATTTTTTATTTTATTATGAAGAACTAATTCTCTAATCTAGGATTAGGGATGTAGCCAATTACTTCTACGGTTTTATTATCTATGGATTGTTGTTTATTCAATTGATTGTGTTGATTGTTCAATCTATGTGTGCCGAATTACCTACCTACTTTGGATTGATTCTTATTGATTGCAATATGCGGGAGCTGCGTGATTTATATGATGATACCTAGAAGAACATAGATTGATTGATGCTAAAATATGCGATAGCTGATAGTTTCTTAGGGCTTGATTGATTGTTTTGTGCTTAATGAGTTTAGTATTGATGCTAGGCTATGCGAGAGTTAGGTAGTAATCTTTGCTGAATACTTGATTCAACATGCGAGAGCTGAGGATTAAGACATTAGAAACAATTGCCATAATCACACATCAACATTGAAATCGACATCCATGCATAATAAACCTAGATAGTAATTGAGAGAACCCCCGATTTCCTAGATTGCTTTAGATATTGATAGAACTTCACTTTAGATTAAGTCTGCGATTTTATTTCTTTTTATTTGTTAGTTTCGACATCACCCTACACCATCTTTTATTTGATTTGCCTACATAATCGTAAGTTGTGACATTAGGTAGTAGTTATTTCCCTTGTTCCGTGGATCGACCTTGATTAGACTACTACACTACACAGTACACTGTGCGCTTGCAGTTAACAATCGTTGCGTTTACTCGTGAGTTATTTGTGTGTCGTGTTGTGAAATGATCAAGAATTATAAATTTGAAAAAGTCACGCGTAAATAAAGCGCATCATACTCCTTGAATTAAATTGTGCCATCGTGGATAATGAGAGGAGACTCCAAAACTCATAGATTGTTGCACTAGACTATGCTCTTTCTAATATGGCTTCATTGATGCCAAATCAAAGGAAGATCTGAGCTTCAGCATTAATCTTTGCTTTCTTCAATTCTTCTTTTAACTAGAGCTTCAAGTCTTTGGCTGGTCTTGGCAAGGATTTTTTCACAAAAAATCTACTTCACCAGATCTTGACAATCTATAATGTTCTACGGCCGAAACTTCTAATGGCTAAACCTCACACCACAAATGATAAGGAACTTTCTTGATGCTGTGACCCTCTAAAGACTTGATCTTTATCGCTTGGAGGCTAATCCATGTATAGAGAATGCGGCTCCGCTACCATTTTTAGGTCCAAGTTGGCTAAAAGGGGCAGTGAATTAGCCATTTTTGCTTAATCACTGACTTGGCATCTCTAATGCCAAATCGACTTTGTATCATTACTGGACAATCAATAACACACTTTAGTAAAGAGAGGAGGAGATTGGCACAAAGGATTTATAGTGGTTCGCCACACAGGACTACAGAACACACTTAAGTAAAGAGAGGAGGAGATTTTCACAAAGGATTTATAGTGGTTCGCCACACAGGACTACATCCGCTACTCAAGGAGTCCACCTTGAGATTTCTAAACCTTCACTAACCTTGGTTATTACGGGATCAACCAATAACCTATAGTGCAAGCTTTTACCTAGGGTAATCTCTAGCTTCTCATACCCACAAAGCTAATCTAAGATTTTCTCCTGAATTTCACAGTAAGATATGCCCTATCCTACCAATGAAGTAATTTTCTAGTTATTTTTATTACAGTAATTTATTTGGTAATTTGTTAAAAGATTTCAGGTACCATGGAAACAATAACAATAATTTCGTTGAACAAAGAGCTTGTTAAGTCATACTCAATTGATAAACTTATACCTACTTTCTAGCAAAAATGGCCACCAGAGGATTACAAATCTCCAACGTTTATTTAGGAAGACAATTCAAGAAGTTATGTTGATAAAAATGATATTGATTTTTGCCAAGCAGCTACTGCAGATGGATTGACATTCGTTTGATATATCAACCACCAAATTCTCCAGACTTAAATGTTTTGGAGCTTAGATTTTTTAGTGCTATTCAGTCTTTGCAGTATAAGGAGGCACCAAAATCCGTTCCTGAGCTTGTTGCTGCAGTTGTGAGGTCTTTCAAATTTTTCCCAGCGATAAAGTCCAATTCTATATTTTTGACACTATAATTATGTACGAAACAAAACTATGCGAGGAGAAGGTTCAAATAAGTGTAAATTTTCATATATCAACAAAGCACGATTAGAAAGGGCTCCGCAGCTTCGAATTCAATTAAAATGTGATAATGTATTGGTACAGCAGGTTTTAGATAAGTAAAATTAAATGTTATTTGAAATTTTTTCCTATGGTGGCTGGGATCTAGTCGCTCTATTTGTTTTTCAGTTATATTATTAGATCGATTATGAGAAAAGAATTTTTAGTATTTGACCTATTATACTTTCTAAAGTAATTTTATATTAGGAGTAAATTTTTTTTTACATTACATTTTAATTCAAATTTTTAACTATTTAAATGTTTAAAACCCTTTAGTTAAAAGAGTTTCTAACTGTACCTATTTCTAAAAAGGTAAACAGAAATAAGTGAACAAGGAGATCAATTGTTATTTTTATTGACATCATTACAGAATTAGACCACCAATTTTTAATTCAATTTATCTCTCCAAATTTACATCAATATAATCTCTCAAAATGTAATCCTAAGAGATTCAATTTTAATAAAAATTAGGGAAAAAAATTGGAGCCAAAACGTAATCTGAAATGATTATATCTTAATAAAAATTAGGGAGATAATTTTGAAGCATCATTCGTACTGTTTCCGCCACTTTAGAATGGAATTCTTCACATTTTTGTGGAGGAAATTTATTCATATCAAAGTTAGGAGGAATTTCATTCAAATAAACTGCATATAACTGATTTTTCTTCTTCTTTTCCTTCTTGTACCTTTTCAAATAGGATTTTAGCTTTCACCTCCAGTAATTCTTTTACATAGATATCTTGAAAATTAATCCTTCTCTTCTCACAATTCTAGATAGATACTTTCCCTAGGTTTAGGCTTTCGAATTACAAAGGCACTAGTAACGAATAAAAAAATTACAGTGCACTTGAATATTTAAGTATAATTTTATAAAATAACCAATAATTATGTTTGCGGATACTAGAAAACCTTACATATACCCATAAAATCTTGGAAATTGAAATAATAATTATTACATATTCTTTGATTAATTAGATATGTGTTAAATGTGGAAAAATGTATTTAAATATTCCTAAAAACTCTCAAATCGACTTATATTTTGAAACAAAATAAAACCTCTAAAACATCATATAAAAAAGAACGAAGGGAGTAATATTCTATTGTGCACGAAGTACAAATTGATACAAAACAAAGAGACTTAAGGAGACTAGATAATGATGAAGAAAAACTATAATACACTAAGAGAGACAATATATCTTAAAGGGAGTTGGATGAGTAAGAAACTTTAAAATGGGGCCTGTAAAAATTAAAGTTCATTGTTGAATTAATTTAAATTTTACCAAAATGAAAGATAATATGAATGAAAATCAATGAAAATCTTATGTCTTAAAATTTTAAATTTTACCAAAGAAATGGAGAAATATAACCTAATATTTGTTTTTATTTCAGATAAATTTACCTCTCAATATAGATCCACAAGTAAAATTTTTATTGTTCGTAAATATTCTTAAAAACTTCCACATATTATTGTTGTATTTCTCTAGAATCCTACATGTCAAATCCTTAGAAGTACTTTTGTTATACATATATATAATGTATAAAGTGTATTATAAATGATGTGTCTCATTGAAGGTGGTAGGAATGAGTTCAATGCAATTTCTTCATATCCCGATATCACTGTCTCATATCCCGATAACAGTTACAAATTTAATGGTAGAAATATAAAATAAATCACATATACTAGAAAAATATGCAACTAGTGTACATAATTAAACATAAGACAAACGATTTTACTCGCATACCTCTATACAAAAAATGCATAGTGCAATTTAGGTTTTGAAACTAACAAGAGAAATTGCTTTGAAATATGAAGTAAAATTAGCAGCAACGTTGTTCATTTAAAAAATATATAATCCCTAACTTAATCAGTAGTATAAACCTACAAGTTCTTATAACTAATTACGTTGCACTAATAGTTTCATATTAATAACATATGTGAAGAATCTATAATGTTATCTTCTTGTTTTCTCTTAATCTATGTGGAGTAGTCTGGATTGAACTAAACTTATATCCGGTCATGTTTTGTTGTCCATAAATTGTGGTGCTTTCAGTACTAGTGCAGTGCATATTGCATTTGGCGATATGTGGATTCGACTTAAGTTTTATGTTGGAGTATTTTAAAAAATGTTTAGTGAAAAAAATAGACAAGCATTTTGATTATCATCAATAATAATTTTATTAGTAAACAGTGTGAATTAATTTCAAACTCAAAATTTTGTAACTCAAGCATTCCACGCGATAAATATTTTAGGAAATCTTTTAGCTGGCTAGTTTTTATCTAACTAGTGGAAAAAATATTAATTGAATAATACGTAGGCCACATTATTTATTTGAAAGAAAAAATAACTTAAAAAATTTCATGGGACATATAACTAATATTCATTTAAATAATATCATATTAATTATTGGAAATTTTGATTGTAGAAAACACCGTAATGACAATTAGTTTGTCATAGACCATTATATGGATTCATTATGTTTCTTAACTAATTCATAGGTAATCAACTAAATTTTAAGTAGTAATTTAAATACAAGCCTCATTACAATCATACCTAAAATGATTCCAATTAAAAAAACCACCCCGAGTTATAATATATTTTACCTTCCTTGCTTAGACATTGAAGTAACGTTTTCATACGCTGAAATTCATTTGCACAATTTGCATTTTGGTCATAGTCTTGACAAACTCATGTATACTCGATTAGTGCGTATGCTGCTTGAGCCACAATTGAATTTTTATACTGCATTGGGATACCTGATAATTGGTAATTTTATTGAAGCCAAATTTGAAGTAAACTCCATTCTACCACACATTGATTGTACACAATGTAATAATCATACGTTCCCATTTCACGAAATTTCAATACTCCTAGTAAGTAACGAGTACAACATTGTGAATAAAACAAATAAATCTAAAATGCATTATTATAGAAATACTGAAAAGAGCTTCACCCACTTATTTTCACACAAAAACTTAAATACGAACTGCCACATTCCCTCTCACAGATAGACAAAGTGAATACTGAAAAATTCTTAACAAAAATCTCTTATTAACCTGTGTCACTTGGCACACTGTGCATCATCTTCATCCAACACTTTGCACTAAACCCTAACTCAACATTATTTTTTCTTTGCCGTTTCTCTCATCTTTAACGCTGGCTTTATTTTGATGCATGGAAAAAGTAGTGCAACTGGTGTGCTTACCCATTAATCTATAGTTGTTGTGCTGTACTTACTTCTTGTCAAGAAAAAATTCTTAGGTTGGGCTATTACAACAACATTATAAGTGTTTTAATAGTAGTGTTGATGATGTGATACTCACTGTCATTTTGATATCTTTATCAAGTTTGGGTTTATGTTTCAATCTCAAATTAAAAGAGTTTTCCTTTTTAAACTACTAGGTTTGGCCATTTTTTGTACGACGGTCAAAATATTAAATAATAGTTTCAGGATGATTTGTTCTTCTTTACGGATATATAACTAGAAATAATCAACCTACTCTACTGTAAGAATTAGAGTGTCATTACAATACGTGATAAAAAGAAAAAGTTGTCAATTTATAATATTGAGAGATAATAGTGCCTTTGATTGCTCTCCTTGCTCAAAATTTTGTTCAAATTAAAGCAAATTTAATTTTAATAGAAGAAATCACAGTCAATTTGAAATTAGGGGTGATCATAGTAACTATACCAAACCAACTGAATCGCTATCAATAAAATATCGCTAGTATCAGTTCGAAATATGAGAGATTTTAGTGCCATATAAAAATCACGTACTGTAGTGTTTGTGTGTAAATAAATACTCAATTCATCCCAAGCATAAAAATTCACCAACACTAATCCCAATCACTAACTCTCTCTCCTTCTCTCTCTCTCTCTCTCTCTGAAGTTTTCACAATACATGGAAGACACTCACCCACTATCTCTCTCTCTCCCAAATAAACCATCCCCCAACAACCCAACCGCAGTTGGGTTTGCAATCGTCTACCCATGCACCCCCAGCTATACACACGGCATTTGTAGCGCTCGCGCTTGTCATCGATGCTGTCAGAGCTCGCTGCGACAATACCCACACATCACTCAGTAATCTGTACCTCCATTGGCCAAAACCACTACCTTCTCCTTTTCTTAACTAACTACACGCAGCACTGGCCGGGAAACGGCGCCGAAGAATTCAAGCGTGAGTGGTACGCCTTTCTCTCCCATTTTTCTTTACTGTCTCTTCTCTCCTACTTTCCTCTATTCTTTGTTTTCCTGTGTTTCCTTGGAATTGTTGTGCTTTGTTGTTTGGATCCTATAGTGAATGATGATGAAGTTGGGGTTGCTTTAATTCTTTGATGGATTGTTGATGATGGATCCATGTGTTGTGGTTCCGTTGTAGTTTTTATTGATAGAAACAATTTTATGTTAATGCTGACTAATTTTGGGGTTCTTTTCGTCTATGGTAGTGATGATTTTAGTAATTTTTATTTGAAGTGTTGAATTTTGAAATGGGTATGGTTAAAGAGGTTGGATTGGCAACATTTAATTAATAAAATTGAATTGTACAAATAAGAAATTATCTTCTTCACTTCGTCATCCCCGAGAATAAGAAAAAATGGGTAAGAAGTTGTGCTATTGGTCCGTATTGACTGGTATCATACCGATCGGTGTATTGGAAAAATTGGCATGACATCAGTCGAAATCAGAGGTCGTTGAAAAAGTCATATCAATCAAGTAATAGACATGGTATTTGCCATCCTGATTTTTTGCTCACCTTTATTTGACATTGCATGAATTAGTGCATGGTTTCAAATATTTATCAAGAAAATTTATTTTGTGTTAAATTCTATTCTTTTTGCAGTAGTATGTCATTCAATTTATATTTATCCATGTTTTGACATCCAGTTTTAATTCTGGAAAAAATAAATTAACAAATTTTAGGTTAATTTAAATTCATCTCCATTTACATACTAATCAATTTGCTGGTATGAAAGATATAACTAAAAAAAAGTTAATAACAAAAATAACTGGGATGCACAAGGAATTTATAGTTAATGATTACAATTTGCATGCTAATGAAAAATTAAACAATGCTTTAGCAAAGATAAAATTGAAGAAGAGAATCCAACTTCAAATAAATTTGGTATGTTATTCAACTCTACTAGTGAACTCTTTAGGTACTATGGTAGTTACTGTAAACAAATTAGTTTTTTTGTATCAATTATGAGTTCTTAATCAGTTCTTCACGAAAAAGTATGATATTTTATTGTACTACTTAACAAAAAATTAAAAGTAAAATAAGCAATATTCTTAGGCTACAATCATTAGCAGATGAAAGAGTGTAATACAAAAAGTAATACTTTTTTTTAGTTAGAATAGAAGGTGTTGGATTACCTCGATTAAACTTCATCATACCCACATTTTTATAACTCTAAGAATAATGAGATTGCATGAAAGTAATGGAAATCTGGGTATACATGTCAAATCTTGAATTTGATGAACAATATAGGATTTAGCAGAATAAAAATTGCAACTCATTTAAACTGGAGGCTGAAAGAGTTTTTTATTTGGGTGAAGGAACGTAGAAATTATATTGAGGAAATAATGGAGACCACGACCTGGAACTGATGCCAATGCAGTATTTAGTTACTTTGAAACGATGAATAGCAGAAGTAAAGAATTTTACGATTTGGTTGATTTACTTGACGATATTTGACTTAGAAATATTATTTGGGCATGTGCAAGAAGTTGACCAGCATTTAAAAGTATTGGTGATATTGTTATATTTGACACATCTTTTGTAACTGATAAATATAAAATGTTATTTGCTTTTTTTACTAGGGTGAATTATTATAGAGGTTTTATATTATTTAGTTATGGTTTATCAGTTAGATAGGATATTGACAAGTGTCAATTTGATACAATTTTAGGCATTTATCTTGATTGATTTTGAATTAAATTTATTAAAAAATTATATGTATTCTATAGCATTTTACGTACTTTCAGTTATTTTATATTCTAAAAGTACTCTCTCGAATTTGTTGATTTCATGTATGTTTTTAAAATATTGTGAAAAACTTTCACCAAAATGAGTATTAATTAATTCAATTTTTTTGTGCACGGCTTGATAACATAGCCATGCAACAAACTATTCTGTGTTAAGTTTAGGAACAATTCATGATCAGTGGCAGAATTCTATTTTAAAATTTTGTTTCGAAAAAAATTTTAATTACTTATTCCACATTGGTAATTGCTCTAATTGTTCTGGATAATTCATACAGCTCGTAGAGACTGTTGGCCCAGAAAAGGCCAAGAAGGGGGGGTTGAATTAGCTTTTCTTTTTTTTCGGTTTTCTGTGATTTGGCTCGACACAGAAGCCAAATGTGAAACTTAAATGAAATGCAAAATATAAAGACAGGAAAGCAAAGGACACAAGTAATTTATAGTGGTTCCCCACTGAGGAGTACATCCACTACCTAAAGGTCCCCCCCTTTAGGATTTCTAAACTATCCACTAATTTGGATTTTACAGGCGAGCCAAATAACCTATGGTACACAAGTTTTTGCGGGCTGAACTTGCTAAACCTAACCCAAAGCTGAACCTAGCTTTGTCTACCCAACAAGATTATCCCCTAATCCTGCTGATTACAACCTTTCCCAAGGCAAAGCATCAAGAGTGACTCACTCAAGAAGTTAGACAAATTAAGCACAAATAATATCTCTCAAGGTAAGCTCTTTTATCAACTTAGAATCTCTTGAATGGCTAGGTTGATTTGCTGTGAGGCTTCAATCCTCTATTTATAGATTCTAAGCATGGGGAGGAGTGTCTTCCAACGGCTAGATTGCTTCCAGGTGGCGCACAAGTTGACTTCTTACTTTAATTATGAACTGTCAACATTTGCTTGTTGGCTGAACTATAACTGGTAATTACTTGGGCAGAAATTGTTCTTCAATCTTCAAAAATTTTCTCCAAAAATGGAAATGAGGACTACCAGCTCATTGATGGCATGAAAGAGGGTGTGAGGACCACTTTTTTGACCGTTAGTTGACTCTTGGAGGCCAAGTAAATTCGTTGCTTTAATTGCACAAAAGTCAACTACATTTCGGGACCACTTCTTCAACTACCCAGACAGTGACGTTTTGGTTCGACGGGAAAGCCACGCTGAAGCCAAATCTTCAAGCTATTTGGTTTCTGCCAGAAACCAAATTTTCTGCAAATGCTTAAAACACACAAGGGCTTTCTATACTGTTTGTTAATCATCCAAATAATAATGTAGCCATTGAATAATCATCAGAAATATACTAAACAAGATTAGTCTTAATTAATTACTTAATTAAGTGCTTAACACATGTTTAGGCTAACAATCTCCCCCTTTATGATGATGACAAACATGTTGCCTTTTTCGTCATTTAAAACAGTGGTTAGAAATAATTTAACCGGATAAGCAAAAACTCCCCCTGTTTTAAAGCATAATTTCAGAAAATTTTAACGCATTCATTTGGCTCGATTTTTCGGCCAAATGCTCCCCCTGCGTATATGCATCGTATAGTAAAAAAGCTAAAGGCTTTTAGCCAATAGCTCCCCCTGCATAAGAGCACAGTATACAAGTTTCTCTTGTATGATTTCATACACAAAATTCATACAAGTATCCCTATAAAGAAATTCTCAACATAACATTTGGCTTAACCATCAGCCAAATATATCATCGATTAACAACATTATAAGCACATGAGTATTTCCTGCAATAGTCATTTGGCTTTTCATATCAGCCAAAAATTTAACATTATAAGCTCATTGACATTTGGTTGATCCACTGAGCCAAATGTTGTTCCCTGCATAAGAAATTTCCACACACAGAATATATCGCAGCAACAATAGAACAAATATCAAACAACAACATTTATCTCCCCCTTTTGACATCAGCAAAAACCAATAAGAGCCAAAGGAGATAGCATCATAAAAAACCAAAAGTAAAACCAAATATTCGATTTATAAACCAAATATGAGCAGTAGTAATAAAACAGTACTTATGCAGAAATAGATAAAAAGAGTACTTACGGAGAATGCAATGCATGACCTAAAGCATCAGAACTGTTGGAGCATCATTCATCATCAGAATCATCTTTAGAGAGGGCTGCAGAGATTTGGTTAAGCTTTTCAAAAATCTTCTTCTGAGACTTCTTCATTTGGCTGCGGATAGAGCTGACTTTATCTTTTAGCTCACTGATCTCTACCTTGAGAGTAGTCTTTTGCTCTGACACATCACCAATCTTCAAACCCTTTCCAGCAGATTTGCTCATAGAAAAATCACCATCAGGATTTGGCTTGATAGACATTTTAGCCAAAGTATCAGAATTGATCTTCTTGAGGACGATTGGCTTATCAGCAAGAGTGGGAGTAATCTTTAGTTTCTTGGCCAAAAGCGTGATCAGAGAACCATGAGAATACTCTTTGTAAAGGGCCATGTGATGAAGGATGAGAGTGCCGAAACATATAGAAGATTTCTTGATGAGGCACGCCAGAATCCATTTGTAACGCCCCGAATTTTCGGTTATTAATTTCAATGTAATTTTCGAAATTTTTGAAACTTTATTTCCAATTTTGTCCTCCAGAAATTTTCGGATTTTTAGTTGAGAAAATTATTTATTTCCTTGAAAATATTACAATTCTGTTGGCATTATTCTTTAATCGTTATTTTGGGATACCGGTGTTTCACCATTGATCAAGTTTCTTGATCACTATCCGAGAATTTTTCCTAGGCATGATAACCCGAGTCAATGTATACATCAGAACTTTGTGTCTTGGTTTCAAGCTGTTGTAATGTCCAGACTCAAGGCTATTGAAGAGATTTTGGTTCTGCTTGGAGTGACATGAAGTTTTAGGAATGTTAATTAGAGTCCCGGATGCGGAATCATAGAATCTGATCTCCCTTGGCTTGATTTTCAGCACTTCACAGATCAACTCTGTTGTCACCTTGATTCTCTTGCCTTTGATGGTTGTCTTGATGCACTCAACCAGCCCCTTATTTCCATACTCAACAGTCATGTTTTCATTGAAGTCCTTCATAAGAACTTCATAACCTTGTACCTTTTAAGTGGCTAAGGTTTCAAGAGTAGCATCCTTCAGCAATTTTGTTACTCCAATGGCCTTAAAATCATCAAGCCCCATTATATATGTTGGAGTATGAGTGAAATATTTCTTCTTAGGCCTCTTCTTGAATCCAAATTTGGACAGATTCTTGAGCTTTCTCTTTGCTGGTGTAGGAGTAGTTTCTTCTTCTTTTTCAGACTCCTCATCCTCTTCCTCATCTTCTTCATCAGCCTTGGCAGACTCTGCATCATCTTCATCCTTATCTTCATCTCTATCACTGCTATCTTCTTTTTCTTCTTTCTCTGATTCCTTCCCACTTTTCTCTTCTGAATTCTACTCATTGTCACTATCATTTGGCTCGTCATCACTCTGCTTGGCTCTTGAGCTCTCTTGCTCTTCATCATCTCTCTTTCTCTTCTTGAAATCATCATGGATAGGTGAGTTCTCACTGTGGATCTCATCATTATAAGAATCCACCTCCACAACCTTTTCTTCAAGCTTCTTTCCTCCTCTTTCAAACACTGTCTTCACACGAGTGCTTGGCCTGACATGTCTTGCTCGAGAGACTTGGGTGGTTGGCGTATGAGCCAAATGTCTTGGCATCTTCGGCTTAGGCGCATAAGACTTTGTCTTGGAACTCTCTGCCTCTGGTTCAATGCTTGGGTTAACCTTCTCAGTGGCAGACTTGGTCTCGGGCTGAGCCAAATCTCCTTCTGGCAGCAAGCTCTCGTCTTCTTTTGGCTTTTCCTCAACAGAATTGGCCTTCTCAACAGTCTGGGCCAAATCTTCCTTCTCCTCTTCATCAACCTGTTTGGCCACCTCTTTTGCAATTTCAGCAACAGTACGAGATCATCTGTTGCATCCTTGTCTTCTTCTGAAATGGGAATTCCTGTTGGGATTTCATCAACAATCTCAGCAGTCTTGCTCTTCTCCGTTTCATCTATCTTCTTCTGTTCTCCGGATTTGGCTTCTTCTTCAGCCAGGTGCTGTTCCTCTGTAGGAGCACTGGATTTGGCTCACTCTGCAGCCAAATCTTCTTCATCGGTATTCCTCATGTGAACCAGGACACCACCCAGTTCCTTCATCTTCTCCTCACAGAATTCTTCTGCATCTTTTCCCGGAGGAGGTATAAGTGACCTCACAAATGCAGCAAGCAAATTGGTTTTTGCTTTTGATGAGCCAGAACCCTCATCAACACCCAAAGGCTTAACCTTTTCACTCCATTTAGCCATCTTCTCTATAACATAATCAGATTTGGCCTTTCCCAAACCAGAACCCTCACCAACATAATCAGCTTTATAAACAGACTTAATCATATCACTAGATTTCTCAACACTCATGCTAGTACTATCAACTACAACATTCCTAGCATCAGATTGAGTTTCAATCGATTAGAGTCATATCGGCAACATATACCTCTCCAGAGCTTGAAACTCGAACACTAAAAGGTTCAGAGGTTAAAATACCCGTTTAAAAGATGTTCCCTGGTGGTGCTTCTTCAAGGTTGAATGCATGCACCTTGGAATCGGATTCTTCTCCGGGAGGCACCATGGCTTCTTGGGTCTGAGTCCCAAGTTTGAGTTTTTCGATTTGGACAGCCGCCTCTCTTTCAGGTGATGTAAGGTCAGGGCTTGTTTTCTCTTCTTTCTCCTTGCCCATTTTCTTCTCTGGTGTCGAGGTCTTCTTGAACACCGGTTTTGCAGCAGCAACCTTGGTTCTCCCTTTGGGAGGTGCTGGTGGTTTCGGTGGTTTCTGTTTCGAGGGTGTCTCCTTGAGATTTTTTCCTTTGTTGGTTCTCACAATGGTAAGTGTTTAGGGTTAAAGGTGTTTGTGTTTCCGAGAAAAACTAAAAAGGGAAGTTGAGGAGAAGGTGGGTAATGGTGGAGAGAGAGATAATCACGAGTTATTAAAATCGGAAGTGGTCCAACTACCATAAATGAACCGCTTGCTTTTCAGTTATTCCTTTTTCCTCTTTGACAGATGGGACACCACATATAGCCGTTGCCTCAGATGTTGTCTAGTTGACTTTGCACTCTCTTTCTTCTTCTCATTAACCGCTGCCTTTTGTCTACTGGATAATAGGTTTTGGCTCGTCCATGAACCAAATACTGCAGCTCTTTCTCCTTGATGCCTTTGATGATTAGATGACAGCCACGATGTGTCCTCATATGCTCATATGCTTAGTGCGGGTGTGAGATGTGTGACAATTGTATATATTCTAAGTGCATATGTGTGTGATTTGTTCTGATATGCATGAACACATAAAAACCAATTGTGGAGCCAAATCAGAATACTTAAGATATATTGCAAATACCAAGCTCGAGTCTGATTTTGGTGAACTGATCCTCCTTCAATGGTTTGGTAAAGATATTAGCCAGTTGATTTTCAGTTCTCACAAACTCAATGGCCACATCCTTCTTCAACACATGGTCTCGAATAAAATGATGTCTCACTTCAATATGTTTGGTTCGAGAGTCTTGCACCGGGTTCTTTGTTAGATTGATGGCACTTGAGCTGTCACAAAAGATAGGAACACACTTGAAAGTTAGTCCATAATCAGCAAGTGTTTGTTTCATCCATAACACTTGTGCACAGCATGCACTAGCTGCTACATATTCAGCCTCGGTTGTGGAAGTAGCAGCTTAATTTTGCTTTTTACTTGACCAAGATACAAGTGGTTGTCCAAGTAATTGACAAGTACCACTTGTACTTTTTCTATCAAGAGTGCACCCTGCAAAGTCTGCTTCTGAGTAGCTTGTTAGTTCAAAAGAGTTCACATTAGGATACCACAAGCCTAAAGATGATGTTCCTTTTAAATACTTAAAGATGCGCTTGATAGCTTTAAGATGAGATTCTTTTGGGCATGATTGAAATCTAGTACACCAGCAAACACTATACATAATGTCGGGTCCTGTAGCTGTAAGGTAAAGAAGTCTACCTATCATGCCTTTGTATAATTTCACATGAACATCCTTACCATTCTCATCCTTGTCAAGTTTGGTACTAGTACTCATTGCTGTCGGACTAGTTTTGGCTTTTGACAAGCCAAATCTTTTCAGCAGCTCTCGTGTGTACTTTGCTTGGTTAAGAAAAATCCCACCATTAAGTTGCTTGACTTGAAAAACCAGGAAGAAATTCAATTCCCCCATCATGCTCATTTCAAACTCGCTGTGCATAAGCTTTTCAAACTCTTGACAAAGAGATTCATTAGTAGCACCAAATAGAATGTCATCAACATATATTTGCACAATAATGATATCATCTTGGTTAGATTTCACAAATAGAGTTGAGCCTACCTTTCCTCTTGTAAAGCATTGTGAAATCAGATATGAGCTTAATCTATCATACCAAGCCCTAGGTGCTTGCTTAAGACTATATAATGCCTTTTTCAACTTAAACACATGTTGTGGATGCTCATGGTTTTCAAATCCTGGAGGTTGTTCTACATATACTTCTTCCACGATATATCCATTTAGAAAAGTACTCTTGACATCCATTTGATAGAGTTTAAAAGATTTAAATGATGCAAATGCAAGCAGCATGCGGATGGATTCAAGTCTAGCTACTGGTGCAAAGGTCTCATCGTAATCAATACCTTCCTCTTGAGTGTACCCTTGTGCAACCAATCGAGCTTTGTTTCTTACCACAGTTCCTAGTTCATCAAGCTTATTTCTGAAGACCCATTTGGTTCCAATGACAGGATGGTCTTTAGGCCTTGCAACAAGCTCCCACACATTATTCCTCTCGAACTGATTAAGCTCTTCTTGCATTGCCATCAACCAATTTTCATCATGTATGGCTTCATTGGCATTTTCGGGCTCAACTTGGGACAAAAAGGCAAGAAGTATATTGATATTTTTTAATCTGGATCTGATAGTTACTCCACTTCTAGGATCACCTGAAATGGCCTCTGTTGAATGTCCTCTAGGTGCTTGCACCTCTGAGTTTCTCGGTTGTGTGAATGAGCCAGATTTCAAAACATTTGGCTGCACACTACTGTTCTGAACATTTGGCTAAGGAGAAGCCAAATGTTGTTGATTCACAATTGGATCAGGAATTCACACATCTTTTGCCTCATCAATATCAATAACCTGTGGTTGATTCTCAGAAGTAAACTCAATATCTGTATCATCACTAAGATCATTCAAGTTAATCTCATCAAACACCACATGCATGGATTCTTCAACAACCATGGTTCTTTTGTTATATTCCCTATAGGCTTTACTACTCAAAGAATAACCAAGGAATATACCATCATTAGATTTAGCTTGAAACTTATCTAGATTATCTTTAGTATTCAGGATGTAACACTTGGAGCCAAATGTGCGAAAGTATGCAATATTTGGCTTTCTATCATGCCAAATCTCATAAGGTGTCTTTTCAATTAGTGGACGCAAAGAGACTCTATTTAGGACATAGCATGCTGTGTTCACACCCTCAGCCCAGAAAGAGGCAAGTAACTTATACTTATTAAGCATAGTTCTAGCCATTTCTTGTAAGGTTCGATTCTTCCTTTCCACAACCCCATTTTGTTGAGGCGTTCTAGGAGTTAAAAATGTGTGTTCAATGCCATTTTGCTCACAGAATTGATTCAAGGTGGAATTATCAAATTCTCCTCCGTGATCACTTCTGATTTTAGATATTTTATACCCTTTTTCATTTTGCAGCTTCCTAACTAATGAGCCAAATTCTTGACATGCATGATCTTTTTGTGAAAGAAATAAAACCCATGTAAATTTAGAATAATCATCTACTATAACAAATGCATACTTTTTACCACCAAGACTCACAGTTCTCATAGGACCGAAAAGATCAATATGTAAGAGTTCAAGAGGTCGAGAAGTTGATACCACATGTTTTGGCTTAAATGAACTTTTGATTTGTTTACCGAGCTGACACGCACGACATTTGGTTTCTGCCTCGAACTTCAGTTTGGGCAGACCATCGACCAAATCTTTCTTTGACAGATTTGAGATAAGTTCAAGATTTGCATGTCATAGCCTCCTGTACCATAGAGTTGCAGTATATGTTCTTGCATTAAAGCACTTAATCACAGGATTAGTAACATCATTTAAACATATGTAATATAGATTACCAATCCTCTTTCCAACAAACAAGATATTCTCATCATCAACTCTACTCACAAGACATCTAGACGATTCAAAAGTAACTCTGAATCCTTTATCACAGAGCTGACTGATACTAAGCAGGTTGTACTTAAGATTATCAACAAGTAACACATGCATAATAGTTGGATTAGTCCCAATCTTACCAATACCAAGGATTTTTCCTTTAGAACTATCACCAAATGTAACATTACCTCGGTGTTTTGAGAGAAGGGATGTAAGTTTTAATGGGTCACCTGTCATATGTCTTGAACAACCACTATCCAGAACCCATTCATCCCTTGCATTCTGTCAAATGATCAAGTTTTAGGTACCCAAACTAACTTGGGTCCATCAGGGTTAGATTTGGCTCCTTTCAGAACCCAAATATATTTAACATGATTGTTTCTCTTCCTATGAAAGCATGATCTGATCATATGACCAACATTTCCATAATAATAGCATGTGATATTTGGTCTCAGTGAGTGCTCATGATGTCCCTGCCTAGGATGTTCACGATATCTAGGTCTATAATGTGATCTAGATTCACTTTTGACAAATTTAACTAGCAGATTTGGCTTGTTAAAAACCATATGTGTAGCGCCTATTCCACTTTTATCTAGTGATTGCCTTTGTTGTCCTAGCAGCAAATTTAGGCTGTCTCTTCCATTTGTGAACTTCTCTAATGAACATTTTAGATCATCTACTTTAGCCTTTAGAGCATCAATCTTTTGAATCATCATTTCACACTTGCTCAAATTACTAGCTAGCTTTTTCTCAAGATCTTCATTTGCGTTTTGAGCAGCAAGTTTTTCTTCCTTAAATGACTCACAAATAGACAAACTTTCAGCATGTGCACGCTCAAGAGTTTCATATGCAGTTTTGTGAGATGCATGATCAAATTCAAGCAGATCAATACGTTTCTTATATGAAGCATTCTTGATAAGTGCTTGCTCATACTTATCATGCAATTCTTCAAATGCATCTTGAAGCTCATCAAAAGTATAGTCAAGAGAATCATTTACCTCATCATCTCTCGAGCCATTAAGTATAGATTTACTACTTCATCAGAATCAGAGTCACTTGATGAATCCAAATCATCCCATGCCGACATAGCCTTCTTTCCTTTGTTTCTAGGAAAATTAGATTTGGCTTTTTGGTGTGGACATTCTGACTTGATATGGCACGGACGATTGCAGCCAAAACACACCAGTGGATCTTTCTTTTGTTTAGTCGATTTGGCACCTTGAAAACTCTTTCCTTTCATTTTCCTTCTCTTTCGAAGAAATTTGACAAACTTCCTGGTGATAAGTGTCATATCCGCATCATTGTACTCATCACTGGACTCTTGGTCAGCCTTAAGAGCCAAATCTTTCTTCTTTGGTTCTTTTGGTTCTAGTTTAGAACCATGGACTATAAGCTTGCCGATGAGCTCATCATAAGTGTGAGTATTCAGATTCTGAGCTTCCACTATAGCTGTGACTTTTGGCTCCCACTCCTCAGGTAGAGATCTAAGGATCTTTGCCACTTTGTCTCTATGAGTGACGGGCCTACCAAGTAGAGCTAAACCATTGCAAAGAATGGTGAAGCGTGAATCCATTTCTTGCACAGTTTCTCCAGCAGCCATTTGGAAGAGCTCATAGTCCCTCATTAGGCAATCGAGCTGAGACTCCTTCACTTGGTTGGTTCCTTCATGTGTGACACAAAGAAGCCTCCAAATTTCATAGGCTATGCCACAAGAGCTAACCCTTTGAAACTCACTTTCACTTATACCATATAGTAATATATTTTTGCTTGTGCATCAAGCTTAGCTCTCCTTAACTCATCTTCAGGCCAGAATTGCATGTCTCTTTGAGGCTGGGAAAGGGACTCTAAACAATATTCCACATCTCAAGATCTTTCCCTTCAAGGAAAATCTTCATTCTAAACTTCCAATAGTCAAAGTTTACTCCATCAAAGTATGGAGCTTTGTTGACACTTGTACCTTCATAAGCCATGGTCTTTCTCTCTGGAGGTTAATCCACTTGGTTGAGAACACAGCTCCGCTACCAATTGTTGGCCCAGAAAAGGCTAAGAAGGGGGGGTTGAATTAGCTTTTCCTCTTTTTCAGTTTTCTGTGATTTGGCTCGACACAGAAGCCAAATGTGAAACTTAAATGAAATGCGAAATATAAAGGCAGGAAAGCAAAGGACACAAGTAATTTATAGTGGTTCCCTACTCAGGAGTACATCCACTACCTAAAGGTCCCCTTTTTAGGATTTCTAAACTATCCACTAATTTGGCTTTTATAGGCGAGCCAAATAACCTGTGGTACACAAGTTTTTGCGGGCTGAACTTGCTAAACCTAACTCAAAGCTGAACCTAGCTTTGTCTACCCAACAAGGTTATCCCCTAATCCTGCTAATTACAACCTTTCCCAAGGCAAAGAATATCTCTTAAGGTAAGCTCTTTTTTCAACTTAGAATCTCTCGAATGGCTAGGTTAAGTTACTGTGAGGCTTCAATCCTCTATTTATAGATTCTAAGGATGGGGAGATGTGTTTCTCAACGGCTAAAAATCGTCCAGGTGGCAGCCGAGTTGACTTCTTGCTTCATTAAATAAAACTGTCCAGTAGATGAACCAAAACTGGATATTTCTTGGACAGAAATCTTCTCTCTTAAAAAAGTTTCCATAAATGGAAAGTGAGGACCATTGATTTCTTCCAGAGGTGAGAGAGGATGTGAGGACCACTTCTCGGATCTTTTTCTGACCTTTGGAGAGCAAGCATAACGGTTAGTGCAGTTGGTTTAATGTCAACCACTTTCTTAGACCACTTGCTGCAGCTCTTGGGACCACAGCTCCAACTGCCCGGAAAGCGACCTTTTGGTCAATGCAGTGAAGCCAAATGTTCCTGGATTTGGTTTCTGCGAGGAACCAAATTTTTCTGCCAATACTAAAAACACACAAGGCTTACCAAAATGTTTGTTAATCATCAAAATAATATAATAAGCATTGAATAATCATCATAAATACACTAAACAAGATTAGTCTTAACTAATTACTTAATTAAGCCCTTAATCACATGTTTAGGCTAACATTAGCAACTACCTCTATCACCTCAAAACAAAACAAAGTTGTTAAGCAACAATATAGCAATAATCAATAAGAATCTTGCAATGTCACAAGAAAATTAATTACATGATAAGTAAACAAATTCCATGAAATAAATAAGAGAGAAATCACATCAATCTTGTAAAGAAACGAAGGTAAGAAAACCTCAAACTTTATTACCAAATAAATAATCATGCATGTAATAAATTTAGCACACAAGGATCATATTTATACTAGTCTAATACTAAACCCTAATGGACTTAGACTTGTAAAACTATTATAATAATAAAGTAATAAAATAATAAAAAGTCCACTAGCCTAAAGAATCCTAAGTCGACAGCACCTTCCTTTGTGGAATTGGATTTGCTAATCCATCTTTACTAAAAAGAACAATCAAATGAGCCCAAATTCTTAATGGCCTATGTCAGCAAATAATTAAAAGACTATCTATTGCTATTGCCAACCAAACGAATTACAAATTTGAGAAACATTAGTCTTTTGCCGACTAACCAAAATAACATACAATGACCCAGCCCATCGAAATAATAATTCCTAAGCTAAAAATAATTAGTCCAAATCATCATGGCCAAATAATAAAAGGAATTAGTGTCGTCATAGCCCATGGTGATAACAAATCGACTAGGCCTCCAATGATGCTCCTCTCCAAGCTTAATTTTCCTTCTCTTCTTGAATTTCTTCTGAGTGTAAATCTTGGACAAGAATCTGAAAATGAGCTTGTGATGATGAACTTTGAGTTTGTTGAAATGCATCCAAGCTCCATGCTTGTCTCCATTGTCGTCTCCAATGTAGCCTTGGCGTGCATCATTCTACAACTTTCCAAGCTTGCCTCCGTTTGCTCTACAATTATGGACGACACACAACTATGCGAGGGGAAGGTTCAAATAAGTATAAAATTTCATATATCAACAAAGCAAGATTAGAAAGGGCTCAGCAGCTTCCAATTCAATTAAAATGTGATATTGTATTGGTACAACACGTTTTAGATATGTTGAATTAAATATTATTTTGAAAATTTTTCCTATGGTAGCTGGGGTGTTGTCGTGTTGTGGCCATCTTGATTTTTTAAATATTTAAGCTCTTTAGTTAAAAGAATTTCCAACTATATTTATTGCTAAAAATGTAAACAGAAAAAAGTGAACAAGGATATGAATTGTTATTGTTATCAACATCATTACAGAATTAGATCACCAATTTTTATCTCAATTTATCTCTCCAAATTTACACCAAAATAATCCCCCAAACAATAATGTAAAGGGATTCAGTCTTAATAAAAATTAGGGAAAAAAATAGCAGCCAAAACATAATATGAAACGTTTCTATCTTAGTAAAAAATAGGGAGATAAATTTGGAGCATCATTCGTACTGTTTCGACCTCTCCTGGATGGAATTCTTCAATTTTTTTTGGAGGAAATTTATTCATATCAAAGTTAGAAGGAATTTTATTCAAATCAAAACTAAACATAACTCGTTTTTCTTCTTCTTTTTCTTTCTGTACTTTTTTTAGAGAGGCTTTTAGAATTCACTTCCAGGAAATTTTCATACTCCATAAATTCTTCTTCATCCAGTGAATTTTTTACATACATATCTTGAAAATGTTGTAATCTATAGAGAAGCAAAGTTTAAAAGACAATAGGAAAACTCCTATGTGTGGTTATATTATTCATCACTGAAGGAGTAAACTTATATAAGAAAAAGAATAACCACCTACCTATGTAGATGTTGCTGGTTGCAACTAAACAAGTAAAAATAGCTAAAAATCTACTATAGTTATGAAACCTGAAACGGATATTTTTTACTATCTCCATGCAAGATTATTGGAACAACTAACTAAGTATGAACTAGTCAACAAGAATAGGAACCAACAATGCCATTTGTCTAACACTCCTCCTTGGCATGTTGGTGACAACCACTAATTACTTCTCTTACGTCTTCAAACTTGATCTTGGCCAGCAACTTAGAAATAATGTCTTCAAGGCATAAATGTTGCAGGCTTGCTTGTCTTGTTGGAAGTCGCCTCACTGTAAAAGTTTCAGCTTGTCTTCTTCGGATCTATTTTATAGAAAAATAGTCTTTCCACCGAAAGAAACCAAGTGAAATGATAGTGAGGCACAATGCTCTAACAATTTGAATAAAAAACTCAACAACATGATTTGATTCTTTTTTCTTCTTTCTTGAACATGGCTTTGAATCACTCGAAGGTTTTACTTTGGTTGGGCTACATACACCAGTGTAAATAACCTCCAATTTTTAATTACCTTTCCATGCTTCATTTGCTTTAAGTGGCAGTTTTGTCGAATCATCTAGTTCAAAGATCTCACCAACTTGAGCATCAAAAAATATATCATCTTCCCGATCAATATGATCAAGATTTATAACCATCTCTAAAATGCTGACATAAGCTTGTTCATGCAACTTTTCCCATTTTAAAGCAAACACTCTATTGTTCATTTTGACAGTGAACAATTCTACTCCAAAAGGATCAAACATAGTACATTCACGATCCTTAAAAACTAATGAGTAATTCTTTTCAAGTATTTTGCCCAATACTCAATAAATTTTAGCTAATATTAGGTGCATATAAAACATTAAGAATAACTTTGGTACCTGATCCAATTGAAACAACCACAGAACCCCAATCCAGGAGAAAATAAAGAATGGGCTTTGCCTTTGACTTCTGAGAGCCCTCCATTTCCTACTTTTACTTGGGATTTGTAGGAATCATCAAGGCACTTGAACATGACAGCATCATTGCACAGGTGATTTGTGCATCTACTATCAATAAGGCAACTCTAGAGAGTTATTTGTAGAAAGACAAGAAACAACCAAAAGTTGATTTGCAGATTTTGGCAATGTGACCAAAGCCATCATCTTGTGCCACTTGTGCTTGAAAATTTCTTGATTTGCAGACTTTGGCAATGTGACCTTTTTGTTTACAATTACCACATATAGCATCAGCTCTCCACCAACAATATTTTTCTACATGCGTTGTTTTCTTGTAATGATTACAAGGAGGAAAAATCTTCTTTGAACCTCCATTGCTATTGTTTGGTTGCTTTCCCTTACCAGAGAATTGATTTTGCACATATAACACTCCTTCAGTGAACCTCTTCTATCTTATTATTCTTCTCTAATATTGTGCTTGAAGGGCACTCTTCAGCTCACCTAAAGAAATGTTGCTCAAATCCTTGGAATCCTTAAGAGAGGAAATTTTAGATTCAAATCTCTTTGGAAGGGTCACTAGAACTTTCTCCACTACTCTCTTATCTGGAAAATCTTCACCAAGCAGTATTATATTGTCAACAATCAATGAAATTCGATCAGCATATCTTCTCGCATATTCAGTGATTTGAATTCTCTTTTCAGGTTGCGCACTTGCATTTGGCGTGTCCTGTCAGTGCCTTTTTATTCTTCTTTAAGTCTGTCCCAAGCCTCTTTTGTTGTATTACAAGCCATGATCTTATAAACAATAGTGTCTGACAGCATTCTGAGTAAGAGACTTCGCCTTGTCTTCACTTTGGGTCTTTTTCTGAGGTTACGTGGGATTTACTAGTAATGGTGGTGATACGGCAACACTACCAGAACAAAGCTAGATAGCACCTCCTAATCAATCGAGTCACCAAGATCAGAAATTAATTCAACCGAAAGAGTTTAGTGATTACCTCTATCACCTCAAAACACAACAAAGGCGTTAAGTAACAATAGAGTAATAAACACATGGAATCTTGAATACGCCACAAGCAAATCAATTACTTGATAAGTAAACACAATCCCTAAAATAAACAAGAGAGAAATCCATCTAACTTGCAAAACAAGGTTTAAGAGAACCTCCAACTTTACTAGCAAAATAACTATCAATAAACAATATTCATCATCCGTCTAAAACATGAACCCCAAGGGTCTTATTTATACTAGTCTAATACTAAACCCTAATGGACTTGGACTTGTAAACTAAAGTAATAAAATAATATCTAGCATCCACCTTATGTCTGCAACAAACATTAGTGGCTTTGTTGTGGCCGGCTTAAGCCCAAACATTAAATCCTTAGAAACTATGTCTGCTGAATTGAAAAGAAAACGTTAGTGTTTTGCCGACCAACAAATCCTCAAACAATGAGCCTTTTTGCTGACCTAATAAATATTGAACCTCTTGACCAGCACATTAATAAATAAATAGCCAACTCACCTAAGCTTTCGCCGAACAGCCCTTATTAAACATTTAGCCTTACAAAAACTAATAGGTTGTGCGCATGTGGATTAAATGACCAAATAATAAAATAATCAATCCAACTTTGAGTGGGCTGCATGATTAATTAATTAATTTTATTAACTAAATAATCAATCCTAGTTGACTTCAGCCCAAGCTCGACTCGATCAATGTATGCGCATATGTAGGCCTCTCCTTAAGCTCCTCGCCATACTTGATCTCCATCTCTTCTTGAATTTCTTGTGAGTACGTATCTTGGACATGATTCAGAAAGCATGCTTTTGAACACGAACTTTGAGCTTATCTTTGTCACCATGCACCTCATTGCAACCTTTGCGTGTAGCATTCTTCAACTCTCCAAACTCGCCTAGGTAATTTGCATCATTCCTTCCCTCCTCAAAGCAATTCGTCCTCGAATCGATACCTACAAAATCAATAGGAGGAAAATTAGCATCATCAAAAGTAGTATGAACATTATACTCACCTTGCGAACCAATCTTAATGCGCAGAGGACCAAGCTTGTGGCATCTAGCTTCTCCTACCGGTTCAAGCAACATGCAATTAGAATTCTTTTGTTCCTTCCTAAAGAATAACTCAAAGGCATGCTTAACTAGTAATTTATGTGGATGACATTCAATAAAGTAAGAACTAAAATTACTCATCATGTTATTCAATTTAGGTATTAAAGTCATAGAAAGGGAACATAAAACCTGATGCTCCCTTGTGATTGCAATCGGCGCCCCATGTTTAGAACCATCTTCTCCTAGGACCGACAATCCTTTAGGACAAGCATCC
Organism: Turnera subulata; assembly: GCA_028386065.3. Lineage (NCBI taxonomy): Eukaryota > Viridiplantae > Streptophyta > Magnoliopsida > Malpighiales > Passifloraceae > Turnera > Turnera subulata. Next base: position 10,742 of record JAKUCV010006778.1, on the reverse strand, counting down.
TTTGTAACCTATAAAAGAAACACATCACATCTAGAAAAACAAGTGTTAAGGTTAGCTTTAAACCAAGCTTCCTTGTATAAAAGTACAAATAAACTCTTTTTCCTCTCATATTCAAACGTCTTATCTCTCTCTTTTGAGCCTTTTAACACAATTTCTTTTGAGTCTTCTTTTTTTCTCTCACTCTCAACTTCCTCTTCCTTTTCTTCTCTTTTATTTTCTTTCGAACTCTCCTCTCTTTTTGCATGGCTCTCAGCCTTCCTCTCTAGCTCTCCTTTTGTAACGCTCTCAGCCTTCCTCTCTTCCTTTCTAGTGTGACAAGATTCGGCCTCTTTCTCCTTTTGCCATGCTTCCACTTGACTTTTAACATGCAATTGATCCCCATCAATTTCCTTTAGAGGCAAGGGTGCAAGTGAAACTCTTCTTTCTCCCATGGTAAAAAAATACCTATTCCTGAACCCATCATAGGCAACTCTTCTATCATATTGCCAGAGTCTCCCAAGCAATATATGGCATGTATCCATGGGCACAACATAACACAATACTTGGTCAAAATACTTGCCAATGGAAAAAGAAACAAGGACTTGTTTGGTTACCTCGATTTCTCCCATGTCATTCGTCCTTTGTAGCTTGTAAGGTCTAGGATGTTGCAAACACTCCAATCCTAAATTTTCCACCATATATATGCTCGCCATATTGGTGTTGCTTTCCCCATAAATTTTAACACTCATAGCCTTCTCATTCACCAAGAATCTTGTATAGAAAATTTTATCCCTTTGCCCAACACCGTCTTCCTTGACTTGAGCATTCAGCACACGCCTAATATCAAGAAATTCTTCCTTAGGTACTTTTCCACAGTCAGAATGCACAGAAGCCGAGTTCCTAGCCTCCCACTGTCGGTCACGACGCCATACTTCAGCTACATAGTCATCAAACTCGTCTTCATTATAACTATAGTGTATAGGAGTTGGTTTCTTAGCTTTCTGCATCCTCATTGCACTATTAGCTGAAGTCTCTCTATGCCAATCATCATTGCAATACTCTTCAATGCTCATAGAATCTTGGCGCACTCTTTGATGCTATTGACGCATCTCCCTATGGTAATAGCCAGAAACAAATCTCTTCCTCATAATTTCCTTCATCTCAGTCCAAGTTTCCGCAGGACCCTCATAATTGTACCTCCTGTCCAACATAACATTGTTCCACCAAACCAGAGCATAGTCAGTAAACTCATCAACCGCCAATTTTACCTTCTTTGGCTCGGTGTAGTTATGGCAGTCAAATATCATTTTCACTCTTTTCTCCCACTTCAAATAAGCCTTTGGATCATTTTGCCTTGAAAAGAGAGAATCTTCATCTTGATGCCTTTTGTATACCTATAAGTTTGATCTACATATCAGCCTCCGTAGGCTCCTCTACTGTATCTTGAATATTCCATGATGTTAACCTGCAAGAAAGTGTTAGTAGAAAATAATTCCTCACCACTCCCTAACGTGTTTACACTCTTTTTGTGTTCTCTCATATTTACACTCAATGGCAATAGATGTATCACTCGCCTTTTTCCTCTCTTGGATTCTGACTGTGTTTATTCTTTGGGATCAGTAATACTTAGTCAAATAATAAACAACCTGCAACACTTCAAGAAAGAATCAAGGAAATCCTAGCAAGAATAGAGAGATCACAAGTTCTAGAGCCAAAATAAACTCCAAGAAAGAAACAAAGTCACACACAAATGAGAAGAAACTTGCATGTGATGAATATTATAGCAATTGAACAATATGAGACAAAGATTGCTCAATTAGAAAAGCTGAAAAGAAAACACAACAAATAAGCAGAAACAAAAAAATCTTTCCAAACTAGTTGTCTTAGCAATCAACCCGCAGGAAGTAGCCCACAATTCAAACAAATTCCTACAAATAAGCAATTCACCTTCCTGCTGAAATCTAAATCTTCAACTCCTCTTTTTTTTAAAAAAAAATTGTACAGCCACTGCCGAATAATTAATGTAACTCCACTCCAATCCTATTGTCAGAACAAGATGACCATTGTTCCTTCTTTTGCCAATCAACTAATGGTTTTTTTTTTATTCATGACAACAACAATAGTAATTACTAGGTTTCAATAAATCTAAAGTATGTGACCATCCACAATTGTCACTAGCACTAATCGACAACAAACCAATCCAAAACGCAACCTTTATCCTTTTTTATATAAATATTATACTAAGTCGATAGAAGCTAATTAAAGACATGAACAATACTATGAACTTGAAAATTCAAATCCATAGCCAAAAACACCAACTCGCAATTTTTATTAGACGGATGATGAATATTGTTTAATGATAGCTATTTTGCTAATAAAGTTGGAGGTTCTCTTAAACCTTATTTTGCAAGTTAGATGGATTTCTCTCTTGTTTATTTTAGGGTTTGTGCTTACTTATCAAGTAATTGAATTGCTTGTTGCCTATACAAGATTCCTTGTGTTTATTACTCCATTGTTGTTTAACGCCTTTGTTTTGTTTTGAGGTGATAGAGGTAATCACTAAAGCTTTCGGTTGAATTGATTTCTGATCTTAGTGACTCGATTGATAAGGAGGTGCTATCTAGCTTTGTTCTGGTAGTGTTGCTGTATCAGGTGGTATCGTCTATTTTCTGTAATAGTTACCAAAAGGTCATAAGCTTCAATAAAAGCTTGCTTCTTCACTGTCCAAACATGGTAATTTTCACCAGTGAGGATGATAGGTGGAGTTAAAGATTGACTACTGGATGCCATTAATTGTGTAGATTGAAAAAGTGTTAAATGAAATATGTTTTTGGCTTGGTGTTTTGGGTTTAAAAAAATTTTGGTCTTGCAAGAACTACTAAGGCTCCGTTACCACTATAGTAATTTACAGAGAAGCAAAGTTTAAAAGACAATAGGAAAACTCCTATTTTTGGTTATATTATTCATCACAGAACCAGTAAACTTATATAAGAAAAAGTTAACTACCTGTAGATGTTCCTGGTTGCAACTAATAAAGTAAAAATAGCTAAAAATCTGTTACAGCTATGAAACCTGAAAAAGATATTTTTTTACTATATCCACGCAAGAATATTGGAACAACAAACTAAGTATGAACTTGTCAACAGGAATAGGAACCAACAATATCATTTGTTTAACAGAAAATTCATCCTCCTCTTATCACAATTCTGGACTGATACTTTCCCTAGTTTTAGTGTCTTGAATTACAGAGGCACTAGGAAAAAATAGAAAAACACAGTGCACTTGATTATTTAAGTACAATTTTGTAAACGACCATTAATTACGTTTGCAGATACTAGAAAACGATATAGGTGTCCAGATAATCTTGAAAATTGAAATAATAATTATTCCATATTCTTCGATTAACTAGATATGGGTTAAATACAGGAAAAAGTATTTGAATATTCCTAGAAACTCTTAATGCGACTTATATTTTGAAACAAAACAAAACCTCTAAAACGTCTTATAAAAAAGAACGGAGGGAGTAATATTCTCTTGTGCACGAAGTACGAATAGATACAAAATAATGAGACTAAGAGAGACTAAATAATGATGAAGAAAAACTATATTACAATAAGAGAAACATTATACTTAATGGGAGTTAGATGAGTAAGAAACTTTAAAATGGGACCGTAAAAATGAAAGCTAATTGTTGAATTAGTTTAAATCTTATCAAAATGAAGGATAATTTGAACGAAAATCAATACAAAATGTACCAGAGAAATAAAGATTCATAACATAATATTTGTTTTTATTTCAGATAACCTTACCTCTCAATATAAATCAACATGTCAAATTTTGATTGTTTCGCAAATATTCATAAAAATTTCCACATATTATTACTATATTTCTCTAGAATACTATGTCTCAATTCTTAAGAAGTACGCTTGTATACATATATATGATATATAGAGTGTACTATAAATGATGTGTCTCCTTTTCCATTAAAGGTGATTGGAATGAACAACACGCAATTTCGAGCATTTTACATCCCGATATCAGTCTCATATCCCGATATGAGTTACAAATTTAGTAGTACAAATGTAAAATAAAATACATATATTAGAAAAACATACAACTAGTGCACATAAGAAAAACGATTTTATTGACATACCTCTATACAAAAAATGCATAGTGCAAATTAGGTTTTGAAACTGACAAGAGAAAGTGCTTTGAAATATGAAGTAAAATTAGCAGAAACATAGTCCATTAAAAAAATATATAATCGCTATGTTATGGTACTAACTCGATACCGACCTACCACGGCTTGATATCGGTCGGAAAATAGGCTTGGAAAACCCTATCAATTCGGCTCCATACCGTACCAAAATTTCTTCGGTATGAAATTAAGTTTCGGTCGGTATGTTGGTTACGGACCATACCGTGGTTGACCCTGTCAGCCATACAAATACTCCCAACCCACCCACACAACCTAACACCCAAACCCTCCAACGCAAAAAAAAAAAATACTAGATCCCAAATTCTCTCCACACTCTTTCGCCTCCTCTCTCTCTCTACTGCCACACACACCCGTCGCCGCCATGGACCATTCACCAGCGTCCTTTCCCTTGCCTTCTTACCACTGTCGCCCATATCCTCATCAGCTTCCTTATAAACCGAGTTGTCACCACTCACGGCTACAAATGAGAATACAGTAGAGAGCGTAGAGCAGAACACCAGATGCAGCCTCCTCCTTCGCCATGCCGAGCGAGCCATGCAAGTCGGCGGCTGAGAAATCGAGGCGACCACTTTAAAATGGACGGTCCTCTTTTTTCCTTTGTTATCTCTCCTTCCTCATCTATTTTCCTTTTGATTCTAAGATTGTTTCTATTTCGGTGAACTTTGGTTTATTTTTTGGGTTTGATATGGGTGAATTGGTTTTGGATTATTTCGATATTCAGTGGTTTTTTTAAAATTGATGAATTTTGAAATAGTACAGGTGAGAAACATGAATTGGTAACTCTCAGATTAAAGTCAGATTATTTAAAGGAAAGGGGATGTTAGAACCACAAATGGTAGGACTAATGATTAATTACTATATTTTCGGCAAAATTAAAGGTAGGATTTGTGATTTTTATGATGGCAGATTTGGGTTAAATGCTGCAATTTGGCTTTAGTTGCTGCAATTCGGCTTCAATTGTTACTATTAATTTTGATATTGATAGGATTTGTGCATGGATTTATGACAATATTTAGCTTTAGTTATTGCATGATAGACTCTATCTTTGGAAGCTGGACAAAGAATAATTGCAATTAAAATTTAGATTTTTTCCATTTAATTTGTCTGCTTCCAGTTCTTGTTTTTTTCTATGTATATAGTTGGCTCGATATTTACGGTCTAGCGACCAAATCGATCAGTAATTCGTCGATATTGGCTAATTTTTCGGCTCGATATAAGACGGTCGGTATGAGGGTATCATTAGTATGCTCCTGCCGATCGGAATTTCGGTACGGTGTACCATTTGCCAACACCTAGTCACGCCACGAGTTCCAAAAGAGGGAAATGAAAAAAAGAAAAAAAAGGTAAGAAAAAAATAAGAATTAAAAGGAAAGCTATAGGCAGTGAGACTCGAACCCATAAAACTGGGAGTGGAAAAAGAAGCCTATACATTAGTATTTAACCACTATGCCAAGTTTGTTGGTTTGATATATTAGTATGCGAGTTTTAGATAACCCTTTGGATGATTAGGCGGTTCACAAAAATAAATTAAACATCAAGAACATCCTAGAGACGAACAAAAGAGTAAAAAAAAGGAAATGGAAAGTAAGAGATAGAACAAAGAGAGAGAAACACGAGAGAAAGGGAAGAGAAAAAGAAGAAGAGATAAAAGTGGAAGGAAATAGGAAAAAAAAAAAAAGGAAGAGAAGGGTAGTGAACTAAAGGAAATAAACCAGGAGGAACAAGAATAAAACAAAAGTAAAGGGAGGAGAACTAGGAAGAAGAAGAATATGGTAGAGAAAGAAAATAAAGAAAAGAGGGAGATATGGGAGAATAATTGATAGTTTCTTGCAAGTATACAGAGTTGTTGTAGCACACAAGGTCGTCTCACTGGGATCTTTCCTAAATACTTCTTAACCGAGCAATTTATGATTATCTAGAGGATAAATAATTGATGAGTTTGGTGATTTAAATAAAAAAACTAAAGCAAATAGAAACAATTAAAATTAAATATCTAGGACTTCGGGGAATTCCTAGCCAACATTTTCATGCAATTAATCTCCACATAAGCAAACCATGTTCTGTCACCACATAGCTAGCCTATTAATAATCTAGGAATTATAATCTGAAAATAAACTTCTTTAAAAGAACTGGTAAATATAAACTAGACCGATAGCCTACTCTCTTAGTGCCGTAAAATCCCTTCCTAATTTATTTCCACTGTCCATTTGCCAGTGATAAAATAAACTAAAAGTATTAAGAAATTTACCTACTTAATCTCTAATAAAAGCGCGCCTCCCTCAAGGTCGGTTTTTAAAGCCCAGTTTATGTTTTTCTATAGTTTACAAGAAAGCTAAAAGCTAGTCTAAAACTTTAAGCTAAACTGAAACTACTTGTTTTTCTTTTTGCTGCCGAATGAATGATGCCCTGGTGATTCCTTGGTGCAGTCCTTTTATAGTACAAAAAGATGGAGAGAAGAAGCTGGAAATGAGAGGAAGTGGCGCCAAATGTGGAGGGGAGGACCACTTCCTTGTGCCAAATAATTGGTGGAAAATGCACCACCTTTTAACTGTAAGGTGCAACATGGTCCAAGTTAGTTTTGCTCCCCTTATGCTCACGCCACCAGCCCACCAAACCAATGGATAATATCCATCCACATTCCACATTAACTGGGGAGATGACACATGTGTAGAAAACTTTCCAAGACCACTTCAAAAGTGTCATGTGGTCCACCAGAATTACTCAAAATAATTCTAGGGTGTTTTCTGAAATTTTTTGGCAAGAATCTTGAGGAGCGACCTGGGCTTGCCACGTGGCCTTGGCCTATCCATGCTGGAACGGGTTGCATGGACTGCTTGTACAGGAACTGTGCAACTAGCCTAAAAATGTGTCCTTTAATCCTCATTTCTGTACAAAAGCATTAAGGCACTAGGATAAAAGGAATTATTGAAATTAAGTAAGTAAAATGCAAAGAAATGAACAAAATGAGCAATTTAAATAATATTTACAAGTTAAAAACTCGTAAAAATGGACTGTAAATGAACAAAGGGAGTTAAGGTCATTGGTTAAATCTCTAAAGTTTACTCTTGAGCTTTCAAAATAGTTATTGTTCATATTTTTTTCCATATGTTGTTTATATATACTAAGCAAGGTAGTTGGATCACGAAAAACAAACATGAGTTTCATGTTATAAGTAAGAGCCAGTTTAAAGTATGGTTTGACAAGTATTTTCAGTGTCTAGCGATGTTCATGTAATGGGTTAACGGCTTTTGGGGCCACATTCGATGCACGTTAAGGCTTTGTGCTGTGTATCGGGTGTCCTTTTGCCCTTTGGGGGTTGCTATACGCCTGTTAGCGTATACAGGTCCGCCGATAGATATTCACGGCTTTTGTCGTAGTTTGAGATCACATGGTCATCACTAGAAGTATTTCCCAGGGGAGTTATAAAAATAGTTTTCTCGGTATCAAGTTGGTTTTATATGCTAAGGATTTATATTTCAGTCTGATTTATTTATGACTAGTTAAGTAATGTTTTTTGTTTACAGGTTTTTTAACCATTCACTGAGGGGCCTGACCCCATTATTACTTATTTAAGTTGTGCAGGTTTCTAATGATGATTCTCAGCTAGAGAAGCATAAGTGAATAAAGGTTGAGTTCATATTTAATATTAGATGTACTTGTGAGGACATGTATTTTGTATAGTTATTGTATATCGTATTTGGGGCAGATTGTAGCCGCCAGATGGATTGGTTGATACTAAGAAATGTATTTAATGCAGAATGTGTTATTTGTGTTATTCGGGATAGTTTTGTAAATAGAGGAGATGTTGTCAAAATTTTTAAGTATGATGTAGTTACTCTCTAGTTACTTTCAAGGATTTTTAAGCTAAGTTTAAAGACACTCGAGAGAGAGGTGTCGCACCCTAATTTAATCAGCAACTTAATCCGACAATTTTTTATAACTAATTATGTTGCATTAATAGTTTCATATTAATAACCTATATGATGAATTCATAATGTTGTCTTCTTGATTTCTTTTAATCTATGTGGAGTAGTATTGGATTCAACTAAACTCACATCAAGTCATGTTTGGTCATCCATAAATTGTGGTATTTTTAGTACTAGTCCAACGTATATTGCATTTGGCAATGTGTGGATTTGACTTGACGTTTGATTGCTCACCTTTCTTAAAATTTTGAAAAAATTAAAACGTATTTCATTTTTAGAGATTAAATCGCATTCAATTTGATATTAGGGGTGATTATAGTAACCATATCAAACCAACCAAATCGGTATCAACAAAATGTCGGTAGTACTGGTTCGAAATTTGAGAGATTTTAGTGCCATATAAAAATCAAGTATTGTACTGTTGGTGTGTAAATGTGTACTCAATCCACCCTAAGCCCAAAAATTCACCATCACTAATCTCAATCACTAACTCTTTCTCTTTCTCTCTTTGAAGTTTTCATAATACATAAAAGACAGTCACCAACTATATTTCTCTTATGAAAAAGCCATCCCCTAACAACACAATCGTAGTTGGTTTTGCAGCTGTCTACCTAAGAACCCCCACCCACCCACACCGCATCTATTGTGCTCGTGCTTACCATCGCTGCTGCCAGAGCTCTCTGAGACGTGCCCACATATCAATCAATACTCTGTACCCCACTGGCCAAGACCACTATCTTCTTCTTTACAGAACCAACTAGACGCAACACTGGCTGGGAAACTGCGCAGACGAATTCAAGCGTGAGTGGTAAGCCTTTCTCTCCCATTTTTCTTTACTGTCTATTCTCTCCTACTTTCCTCTATTCTTAGTTTTCCTGTGCTTCCTTGGAATTGTAGTGTTTTGTTGGTTGGATTTTATAGTGGATAACGGTAGTGCGTTAATGAAGTTGAGGTTGTTTTCAATCTCGGATGGACTGTTGATGTTGGATCCATATGTTGTGTTTCTGTTCTTGTTTTTATTGATTGAAACAGTTTTTATGTCAGTGATTACTGATATTTTGGGGTTCTTTTTGGCTATTGTATTATGATTTTAGTAATTTTTATATGAAGTTTTGAACTTTGAAATGGATATGGTTGAAGAGAATGGACTGGTAACAGTTAATTAAAAAAATTGAACTGTACAAATTAGAAATTATCTTCTTCACTTCGTCATCTTTAAGAATAAAAAAAATTGGGTACGAAGTTGTGCTATTGGTCGGTATTGATAGGTGTCATGCCGATGGGTATATTGCCAGAATTGCCACGACATCAATCGAAATGAAAAGTCGTTGAAAAAGTCATATCAATCAGGCAATCGGCATAGTATGTGTTATATTGACATTTTGTTTACCTCTATTTGACATTGCATGAATTAGTGCATGGTTACAAATATTTATCAACATAATTTATTTTGTACTAAATTCTAATTTTTTTCAAATTAGTATGTCATTTAATTTTATATTTATCCATGTTTTGATATCCAGTTTTCATTGTGAAAAAAAAAATTTACAGATTTCAGTTTAATTTAAATTCATCTCCATTTACATACTAATGAATTTGTTGGCATGTGAAATATAACTGAAACAAAGTTAATAAGAAACATAATTGAGATGCACAAGGAATTTATAATTAATTATTACATTTTACATGCTAATGAAGAAACTAAAAAATGCATAACCAAAGATAAAATTGAAGAAGACAATCCAACTTGAAATAAATTTGGTAAGTTATTCAACTCTACTAGTGAACTCTTTAGGTACTATGGTAGTACCTAAAGAAGAGTATAATATAAAGAGTATTGCTTTTTTGAGTTAGAATAAAAGATATTGGATTACCTCAGTTAAGCTTCATCATATCCACACTTTTATGACTCTAAGAATAATAAGTTTGAATGAAAGTATTGAAAATCTGGATATAAATTTCAAAAAAAATTTTGAATATGAGGATCAATATAGAATTTAGCAGAATAAAAATTGCAACTCATTTAGACTAGAGGCTGAAAGTGTTTTTTATCTGGGAGAAGAAACGTAGAAATTCTGTTGAGGAAATAATGGAGAGTACGACTTGGAACTAATGCCAATGCAATATTTAAATACTTTGAAACGATGAATGACAGAAGTGGATAATTCTACGGTCTTGGTTGATATTCTTGATGATAATTGACTTAGAAATATTATTTGGGCATATGCAAGAAGTGGACCAGTATTTAAAGTTTTGGTGATGTTGTTACATTTCATACAACTTTTTTAACTGATAAATATAAAATGTTAATTGCTTTTTTTTACTAGGGTGAGTCATAATAGAGGTTTTATATTGTTTAGTTATAATTAATTAGTAAGATAGGATATTGACAAGTGTCAATTTGATACACTGTAGACACTGTTAGGACTAATGCTTCCATGTTTCATTTCAGGGTTTTGATAATGACAAACTAACCAAAGCTCCATTCATGAATTCATCCCTTGAGGAAAAGCAAAAAGACATCAATCAATGAAGCACAAGTCTAAGACAAAGGAGTACAAGATTTGAAGCAACAAGGATGAAGATATATAGAGAGTTCATCTATAGGAAATTCTTGT